>JAQIXX010000840.1:0-45313 GCA_034700605.1 Willowsia nigromaculata
CAGAGTCACATTGCCACTTTGGCTAGTAATGCCAAGCGCGATGGTTCTTGCTCATGCATCTCCTTCTCACTCTTACTTTACTCCAGCCACGACTACATACTTTCCCACCACCACCACCACCATCACTCTCCCAAATAATAACGCAAGCAAACCCAGAGAGTTAAGTCACTTTCTCACAGACACTCTCTTACTCTTGTGCTGCCAGCGTCCAGAGAAACAGAGCCAAATCACCCAGCGGTAGAGCAGCAGCAAGTCTTCATCGTCTGTGTGTGCAAATATAATATTGTTGTAAGTAGGGAAGCAGCAAAAAGCTCAATGCCACGAGAGATTCTTTGCTTGGGATAACTATAAAGCAAGCCTTCCGACCTCGCGCCGGCGTCACTCTTCATATAGACACCGACCAAAAAGCAAGTAACTCTCTAGATCCCCATCAGTTTGGATTGTGCACAACACTAGTCATCATGAATAACTACAGTGGCTAGGCTCAGGCTTCTCCTCTCCGGGGAAATAAGAACTGTGTGAGTGAGGTTTTGCCTGCGATCTCCCTCTCTCTCTCAGCTGGAAAAACGTGAATGTACATCAGGAGGAGAAGAAGAAGAAGAGCTAACACATCAGACTGCACATTCATTTTTTCCAAGGAACTAAATTTCATTCCATCAGACAGAAAAATATATATACTCGGATTTTTCCCAACCTCAAATTCAGTCAGTGGAGGAGTCGAAAAAAGCGAGCAACCCTGGAAGACAACCACCAACACCAGGAATACCACCAACATTGTAAGTGTGAGAGAAGAGAAAAACGCTCATTTCCTCTCTGCTTATAACTTTCACTTCCAATTTTCTAAAAGTCATTCTGCCATCATTGCAGATTCCAAAAAAGTACGCACTCGAAGGCAGGGAAAGACACTGAAGGAGACGGACACGTTCCCGTGCTACGTGCATATTTTCACAGAAGAGTCACCACACACGTTCTACCACTCACATCCAACAGCTAAATCAAACTGACTGACTAACTGAGAATTATACAAGTGTATAATGAACCCAATTATCATTGGAAAAAGCACTCATTGGAAAGTTGAACATCATCATGTACTACTTTGAGCAACATCAGATCATTTTATAATTTCGCTTTTTTCATGCACACTGATGAGCTCTGGAAAGAATTGAGCGTATAGGCGGAAAAAGACATACGGCATATAGAGCCCTGTACTTAAGAGGAATCAACCGAGAAAAATCTGGCAAAATGGGAGTTGACTGCGAGAAAATGAGAAAGTTGTAAATTGAGTCAGACTACACCACTCAGTGTTTTTTTCTCCCACCGTCAACACCAATATAAAGTCAGCAGGGGTAAAAGTGAAAGTAAATTTTATAATATATTTTTCTCTTCTTGACTATGTGACGCGTCGTTTCCTCGTGACAAGATAAGAACTAAATGACAATCTAAACCATACACACGAAATCACTTTTTGATGCAGAATGCTTGGTTTTTTCTGTATCTAAAAGCAGTAAATATGGTGGCATTACATGAGTGAAAGTATGAAAGTACTGAAAAAAGCAACCTAAAAAATGAGTGACATCGCAAAAGTCATGTGCACGTGGAAGCAATTTCCCTGGAACAGACTATGCAATACTCGTGTGGAATAAATGATGAAGCGATTGCTATCTTATTCATGTAGCCAAACACATACAAACGAGACGCTTATACTTGCGGCGAAATAAAAAAAACTCTGGACCAGCAGAAAGTGTTTTCCAGCAACATCATACATAATACGCGCATAAATAAGAAATCGCCTTACTCACTCTTCGTATCTGTAATGGTTCTAAAAATTTTGTTGCAAAACTAAATACATTTAGCTTTGTACTTGAACTTTAACAGAGTATTAAAAATGAAGCCCGTTGTGACAGTGCTGCTTATAGTGCTCACGGCTTTTTGCCAAGCAGAATGCCCCATCGAGTGTTTTTGCGACCGGGTGACAACCTGTACTGGAGATAATTTACTGACCCGATTCCCCAAGATTTACACAGGTCCCGACTCCTCGGGCTACATGCCACCCCTCCTGACCGCTGTGCCAATCCGTATAGAGCTTCACGACTTTGCAGTGAAGCACCTTAGTCGGCAAGATTTTCTCGACATAATTTCTAATCTCACCGAGATATCCATTTCGAGAAACTCTCTAGAGACATTTGACAATGACACTTTTTCACTCGAGTTCACAACTTCTCCGTCAACGTCAGCAGTTATTCCTTCGTCTTCTAGGGTGGGTAGCGCAGCAATAAAAGGTGGTGATGCTGCTAGTGATAGCATGAGAGGCGCAAATAGTAAAAGTATAAGTGATGAGACACAGAGAACATTTTTCTCAGCTTCTGCAAACAGAGGAGCAGCACAAGTTTCACGCGACCAGGACGTTTCCAACTCATACTCTGCTGATGCAGGTACTTTTCTTCAGTTGAAAATACTCGACTTGAGTCAGAATAAATTGAAGTATTTCGTGGGAGGTGGAAAACTCAGAAAGTTGAGAATACTCGACTTGTCCTCGAATCTGTTGCAACAGGTTTATGAGTTGAGTGCCATACAAAGCCTTGAGAGTGTTAATCTCAGGGATAATCGGATTTCATACCTTGAGGCCGATATCTTTCAGGTCAGTATTTTTTTACTTCATTCGTCATTCTCACCCACAAACTAAACTAATCTCTTTATGCTCTTACTTGGTTAGGAAAGCAATCGTTGTAGTTGATGTAGCTGCTGCCAAGTTGAAATATTATCATGAAGTTACAAGTTCATACTCTTTTCAGCCATACAACCAAACACCCTTACTTTATCCACTTACAGGGAACAAGGCAAGCATATCAAAGTAAATGTAAATTAGGTCTTATATACAGTTATCCATGTATTGAATTTATGGTATGATGTAAATATACAGAACAGCGGATGCCATTTCACTACTGATATTTCATTCCATCCACAAAAATATTCAGACATATCTGACAAGGACCATTTATTTTTCTTCTGCCCCCACTCTTCTGATATACAATCCTCGACGCAACATTTTTTTATACTTTGCTTTCACCACATGCCAGAACCCGCTGTATTCCCTTCCGATCGCCTTGTTCACATCATCCCCGCAACAATATCGGAGCTATATGGTACTGATTGTATGGACCTAAATAAGCAAACATTATACGCATAATAATGGCAGCACCCCATCATCATATATCTCTGCATCCTTTCCACTTGCTTCCTTTCTCCAGTCTCATTCAATTTCAAACGGAAAGCCCATTGTAGGGAGTAGAAGCAGTTCCCTTACATAATATGCATAAACACATGTTTATTTACACTTCGCTATACATTATCGTCATCTCTTAGAAAAGCCATAGCCGTATGTTGTTTTCTTCTTTTCGCCCTCTTCGTTCCACTCCACCCATCCCAAAAGGGAAAGCAGTATAACGACACAATAAATAGATTGAACAATAACAACAGTACGTTTTTTCACAGCAACTTATTGCCATTGCGCCGAATGCCACTACTCTTTATTTCTGTTCCAGAAAGAAGCGACATAATAGGATTTTACTATTTACATACCTCCCCATAAAGTTATTGCAACTTTGCTTGAGTATGCAACAACACACCAGGCAAATGCAGCAAACGGAAGTCATGGCATGGCAGCAGCATCAGTAACAGAAGGAACACTATTGATGCAAATGCAAAAATGCAAAGCTGCTACTTTTCCTGAAAAGAAGCATCAAGTTTATGAGATGACGCTACCAAAATGTGTTCTTCTTTCTCTGGGAAACGAAAATGCAATAATTTTTCTCGTGTACCAAAAGAGTTCATCTGTACTTGAATACTTATTCGTATTTTGGCGTTTACAATGCAGACAAAAACTTTGCGTAAACACATCCATAGCATCATTGCTTTTAAAACTAGCACACACATACATGCCATGACACAAAAAGGGTAGTGCAGCCATGTGTCTACAACATCTACATCAAGTATGAATAGAGCAATGGTTCCCTTCAACGGAGAGAAAACTAGAAAAAAAAAGTATTCAACAACTCTCTCAAAACTTGATATGCTTAAAAAAAACTTCACTCTACCCGTTTCTTTTCAGTCTACCATCATGGAAATGCTTATACAATATTTACCATTTCTTTAGAATCTATTTATACGGACAACGTTACGTTGTACATACAATAGTGGCAAGTTGACAAAGGCTGCCGTTTTCCAAATCTCCTGAATTTTAAACAGAAAATCCTCAATTTTGTCGAACCATGTAGTTCCATTTTAGAAACTACCTTATATTTCAACAGTGAGATACCAAATTGTATCCAACAAAAAGTCATTTTGGAAGGCTTCAGCTATAAAGTTCTGCTGTATTTACCATTTTCAAATACATTGCAGGTTTTCACATTCCAGAAAATCATTAGTTTTGTAACATTTAAAAAACATCCTGTATTTAACAGAATGGCTATTTATTATTATTTCTCCTCCTTTCTCGGCACATTTTCCTATAGACAGTCGTAAATATACAAGCGATGCATGATATGCAGGTACGTGGTGCGAATTAAATATTTTCATTTGAATACCCAAAGGATCTTGTTAGTAGGAAAACAAAAAATGTATGCATGAGCAAAGCATTGAGGGTTGTTCAGAATTTTGTAAAAAAAAGCACAGTTGCTTACATAAATGAAAGCTCAACCTTTCAGGTCTGCAACCTAGCAAAGTACACCAAAGTTGCTACACCTATTATTATTATTATTAGTTGCCCATACTATATATGGATGTAGTTCATAGTTCCGTAGCATGCCTTTCTCTGACAGCCAAATGAGCATCCTGTCTTGAAGTAATTATTATTATTTTTTTTAAAAAAAAAGGTGCTAAATTAAAGAAAAAGTAGTAATTCGTATCGCCGAGGATATTCATGTTGGTCGAAACAAAGTGGAAAAGACGGGTCTAAAGAAAGCGAGAAAAAACACCAAGTAATCTTTTGACCTACAATAATAGGCAAGTTTTCTGGATTTTCCGCGGAACAATCTTTTCTCTCCTGAGTGTAAAGTTGGGGAATGAGAGATTGCGAGAGAGAAAACAACAAACAACAAGACGTGTGTTCTGTTCTGGTTCGGATTTCATGTTAGTGCTTCTACTTGCTCATACAATAGGCACGTAAAATCATCAGACAGAGTGTGGGGCAGCATAGTGACACCACTATATACTATTGCTGAGCATAAATACAGGGCTTGAGCAGTTGTAGCAATAATTTATTTCTCACTAGCAAGTAAACTTGGTGTGAGCGCAGCGCGCTTGAAATAGAAGGAAAAAGTAATTTATGTGCATTCTTGTCTTCCGTTGACAGAACTTACGTAACCTGCAGTATGTGAACCTGGACGCGAACGTCTTGGGATTCGTGCACCCGTCCACATTTTCGAATTTACCAGCTCTAGCCCATCTAATCCTTTCTTCCAACCCCATTTCTAATCTTCTTCCGGGATTTTATTGGAATTCCCGTGTCCAGTTCGTCGATGTCTCCAATGTTGGACTAACCTCGATACCTCCCAGCCTCACGAAAACTGTTCGCGACTTCCGTTGTGCTAATAACAATCTAACCATCATCAGACAGACTGATTTTGAGAGCTATCCCAACGTAGGCCTACTAGTTCTTGATGAAAACGCCATCGAGGTTGTGGAGGACGACGCGTTCGGACGACTAGACTTTCTCTCCAGGCTTTGGATGAACGGGAATAGGTATGTTGTCTTGCTTTACTATTCAACTACTCACTACAAAATAATAACAACAACGGGCAACGGTTTCCTGCCCGTAATAGCTAAACGGATAATCTTACAACAAAAACTACTATGAAACATTTACAAGTAATACATGGTGGGAGTAGAGTGTACCTACTGTCGTTTCAATTTCAACATCAGCCAATGTAAAAAAAGGCTCTTTTTAATAATGTAAGCAAAATTGTTGACGGTTGTTGAACAACTTTTTGGCAATCCTTGTATTTTTTGCTGGCTCATTACAACAGATTACTAGTATAAGTAGTGGCGTTCTTACGAGTATCCAAAGTATACAACACACACACAAAAGTACACACTAACTAAAAGTTAAGTTAGCTGTTTGGTTTTTTAAAGCAGGAGCAGGAACACTACTTCAACGAAACTCTTTTGAAAGTATAAAAGATTCGGAGAACGACAAAACAAGTGCGGCAAAAATTTAGGGGAACGACTAGTTGGTCGTTGTATGTTAAACTTGTTTGCTCCTTTTATAATTTTAAAGAAAACCACTAGTACTACAAGTAGAGCATTTTCTATGCATTGTAGCGACCAAAACGAGTTTCACTACCACTTATCCTTTAGTTTGCCCTTTTCAGTAAAAACTAACAACACTAACTGATGCTACACTACTTGTGCTCCCACTACTCGCTCCCATTCACTATCTTTAAACGCAATGACTCCTTAGGCATCATGAGATAGAGGAGAAAGTCGGGTAATTCGCCGTAATTCCTACTCATCGTAATGATCCCTTGGAGGATTTAGCTACTTATGCCTACTTATTTCATCCATCCTAGGCAAAAAGGGTCCTGCTTAAACAGTCGTCTTACAACAAAAACTAGTGGAACGCAATGCACACACAAAACTTGCTGTGATGAGTTCCCCTCTGCAAAATATACAAAACCTATACGTACAAACTCCTATTTCTACAATCATATAATAATAATGATGCAACGCAATGTTTACTCTTTATATGCCACTTCCGCCCGTCCTTCCTTCCTCATTACTATCTTCTTGAATGCTCATCTCCAATTTAAACTTCTATTACCCCTTTTCAAACATCCTTCTTTTCTCCATCCTCGTGCATTCCACTGTAAATACGTACAACAGAGTAGCACCAGTAGCAAGTATTTACGACGTCTTTGTGTAAAACTTTGTCTAAACTTCCAAGACGTTCCAGCACTTCTACTACTCTGAGGAGATAGCCCTCTTATTTTTCCCTGACATAAGAAAATTCTGTATCGTATGAATGAATACGAAATAGTGCATGTCTACAAATGTATTCTATATTTTATTATTATAGTAGCAGTAGTTTATAAGATGAATGTATATATACAGACAGATATGCACCAAGACCAGCGTCATTTATTTCGCCTAGCTGGAAATTTCAAGAGACTCTCCAACTTATCTTTTAGACATCTCTCAGTGGAATCCAAGAAGGTGGCTGGCTGGAATAGGGAATATACCTTTTGGCCATTATGGAGGATGATTCTGCACACATCTGCAAAATTTATAAGACAACAAAGTCGCCCCTTTGCGATGAACCTTTGCCAGAAGAACACATTCCAAACTTCACTAATCCGTTGTAAACTTTTATTTTCCATTGTTAATTCGTAGATAATTCTTCTGAAAATGCAACGTAATGCAGTATTTTAAAAGTATTCCATATAATAAAACGACGTTTTCTCCATCGTCTTGGAAGATAGCACTAGCATCTGCTGGGTTATCAATATGGCTAACTACCAAAGCTCTTGCTTGACTTCAGATTACCAAAGTATAAATGACTTTTTCTTCACTTTTGTACAGCAAATAAGTATACTCAAAGTAAAAGTAATTCACATTTAGTTCAGCAGGTTACTTCACTTCGTTTTCAGTACAGTAGTCATGAATTGAATTCTCTTCATAGAAAAGAGAAAGAAATATCCAAGAATATAGTAGTGATGAATTTATTGGATAAAGAACTTTTTAAAATTAGTTGTGCAAGATTTTCACTACTCTCTTCAACTTTCCTGAATGAATAGTAAATCTTGACAGAAATTGTAAAAAAAAAACGCTGTTTCAATTCATTTTCTTTCCCTACAAAGCGCGCAAAGTTGTATTCTCTGGTTGGCTAGTTCCTTTTCTTGGGAGCACATTCAACGTCAAAATGATTTTTTCCCTTCGACGATGACAAGGAAGATGAAGTAGTTTTTGGAACAAGAGTATGCCTACATATAACTCCATTCGTTCCTTCCTCGCATTTTCCTTTAATGTAGGTACCTAAAATAAAATATAATGACTACTGCTGTTTTGTGACCCCTTTATATTATGCATACGCCTTTTTCATTGAAATATGAAATTACAGCAGAAATCTCAAAGCTATTCATGCATTAGATTTCACAAGTTTTTGAGCTAACAAAGCAGCTCCCTTTCATCAGCGAACGAAAATATCATCATCATATCAAAGAAAACACTCGCGCTAACAAATACAGCCATCGCGCTTATGAAAGGAAAGAATATTGCAATGTCTTAATGATTTCACTAATAAAAAAGCTTACGAAATGGTAACGGTTTAGACACAGAATATCCTGGATAGTCAACATAAGCACTTTAGCAGTGATCGCATAGAGAGATGTCGAAAAGAAAACTATGTGGTATTATTATTATTATTATCGTGTGTGTGTGTACTTATTAGGTATGTAGTATGTATGCAATAGGCAAGGAACATGAGCGTTTTATATATACACTCGACACCCTTCATTTGTAAGAGGAGTAAGTTGAGCTTACCATCATTATCATAATTATTACTATAAAAGTGGAACTTTCTTCATAAAATTACATACACTTTTTCATACGTGCACGATGTATTCACAAAAGAAAGTGCAATGAAATAGCAAGAAAGTTTTTTCACTTTAGAAGGATAAAGAGAAAGTTCAAAGAAGAGCAAGTATACAGACAATCCTTAATGCTTGTGAAGACATACCAACCAACACCAACAAAAACTAAAAAGGAAAGGGACACACGGGATACTGTTAGTGCGTGGCATGGGGAAAAGGAGAGAGAGAGAGAGAGAGAGGAAGAAAGAAAATGTCGTCATCATCTCCTTTCACTTTTATTTTATTTTATCCAGTCTCGTTCTCTTGAGCACTACTGGTAAACCTTAGTACGACTCATTTCTTTATATTTGTGCAAATTGTACGACAAATACCACGGGGCACTTTTTTTAAATTGACGTGCTTGAGCTTGCAAAAGTAAAAAGGCACAACAACAAGAATAAAGTAGACAATAACATATACAACAGGCAGGCAAACTCAAGAGCTTAACATGAAAGCAAAGAAAGGAAAGTGTAAAAGGGAGAAAGTAAAAAAGACGAAAACGACAAATGTGTGAATAGGTTAACTTTTGAGTCATAACGTCAGACCGCTTGAAAGGCAACAAAAAAATTCCAAGAATCTTCCCTACGAAAAATTCCAAACTTGTGAAAGCGCAATAATAAAATTTTGCAATGGAATATATTTTTGGTTTGTCCATAGATTGAGAAGAATTCCACAGAATTTGCCAATATCCTTACGCTCCCTCCAACTGGAAAGCAACCTAATCGTCAATCTCACTTCAACCGACTTCAGAAACCTTCGAAGGCTGGAGGAACTAAACCTTCACGGGAATCGAATCAGTGCTTTGCCTCCATCTGTCTTCTCAGAGCTGACAAGTTTGAAAAGCTTGGACCTTCGTTCAAATCTCATCGATGTGATTTACCGCGACTCTTTCGCTAACCTAAGTAAACTAGAAACACTTGACATTTCCCAAAATCCCATCAAAGTGATAGTTACGGGTGCTTTTGGGAGCTTGCGTAGAGTGACCCTACTCCATTTATCTCGCTTGATGGAACCCATTGAATTGGATGTGAGTACTTTCCAACCACTGCAAAACTTACAAATTCTTGAACTTGACGATTCACCTCATCTAGCGCTCAAACTTTTCCAAGACGGTGGATTCTCATATTTCCCCTATTTGCTTGAGCTGAACGTCCAGCGGTGCGGACTAGACGATCCCAATCTGGTTGGCAACGCGCTCGTCGACCTCAATCTTCACACAGTCAAAATGAACGCTAATCCATGGGACTGTGAGGATTTACACGAATCTGCAGTCCACGAGCTAATAACAAGACGGGTGATTGTGGACGGACCAACATGTGCCCGTCCATCTCAGTTTCGAGATACGCCACTTGCCAGTCTAACCTTTTCTACGCCAAAAACATCACTCAACGTCATCAACAACGAAGAAAGAAATCCCAATTTCAGTCAGCCATTCGTTACACCACTGACCCGGAGCAGTGACAACATGACTGAGAATTTTACCAGTCCATTGTCTCCTACAGGTCATTCACTGCCGAGTACACGTGAGCAAGGCGTCATTCCTTCTCCCTCATCTACTTCTCAGAATGCCCAGAATACAAATTCTCCTGAGAAAGTCACACATGTAGCACAAGAACAAGAGAAAAAGACTGGTCAAGAAATTACTGAATTACTGGATACCGCTCCAGCTTCACATCTCTCTGAGAACTCTTCTACACCCGGTGTTGCAATGACCAAGTCTGGGCTTAGCATTCCATTGCCTGCGAGAGCAACATCTGTTCCAGATCCACCACCGTCATCAAATTCAACACTCAACCACTCTTCGTCTTCTTCGGCTCAAGGTACGTTCCTTACATCGTAAACAACTTTTCATTGAATTTTTAATGCTCCTAATCTAGAGGAAACACAACTTGCAACACTAAAAACCATTTTTCGTTGCTTCAAAAAAAAATGAGCACAACTCCCCAATGAAGCTACTACACTTGTTAAATCCGCATAAAGCCTTCCTCTATAGGCACCTGAAATAGGATTATATGTGCATATAAAAGAAACATTATTTTGGGAAAGTAAAGAAAAGTATCTTTCCATCTTTCTCCAGGATTGATCATAGTGAAAGGAAAACGTGCAATAAAAAGAAAATATATTTAATGATATCCCATCACAGTTGTCATTTCGGTCGTAGCATCCTGCCCCAAACCCCAGTTTTTCGTAAGAAAGTATCGTCTCTAACAAGCAAGGTCTGTAGAAGGAACCCCTTGAGGATAAAAACATAATATTGCTCAGATGCAATCATATTATTAAATGAAGGAATGGCGTTGCTGTGTATTTGATGGGAAACAAACGTTGAGAAAAAAAGTTCATTTCTTTAGCCAGAAGAAAAAACGATAATTTGGAACATCCTGTTTTCTCTACCTTTCCCATCCCACATGAGTCGGTCCATATCGATCGACAGAATAAATAATGTAGGAAATTTCCAAAATCTGGCTACATCTTCATCTTTGCCGTTTCTGAGAACCTGCACTTATATAACACTTGTTTGAAAAATGAGAGAAAAATATTGAGATAATAGGTGTGTGGACGAATATATCTCTAAGCTATAACAAAGAATGTAAGTATATACGCTTTTTGTTACATGTCACGAGTAGCTTGTTAGTTATTTTTTCTGGTCAACTATTTTTTGACAGGATCCTTTAGGTTGAGCATTCACCTCGAGTACAATAATAATCCATAGCATGCTTTCTTTTCTCAATCACTGTTATTATTATTATTACATTGTAACATTATGTCATCTCTAAGATCTTTCTTAAAAATAACAATATCATAAAAGACGTCTTGTTTGGTTCCACTATGTATGTATATATAGCCTCAGCGACGACGGGTAACAATATGAAGCGGCAACCATCATCATCACCTGATATTTCAAAGGCGACCACGGAAGCAAACGTATTTGTGGATATGCTAGAAGGCGACAGTGATGCTGTTCCAACCCAATCCTATTTTGACTATCCCAGCAGTCGTAGTAAAAGTAATAGTGATGACGGTGATGAACGTGATAGTAGTAGTGTAAGTGGTGGTCGTGGTAATGCTAGTAAAAGTAGTAGCCGTAATAGTAGTGGTAGAGGAAACAAGGGAACAAATAGCGAAGTAAGCTCAAGGAGTGATGGCGAAGGAAACCCTCCCTCGAATTTGATTCCTATCTCGAATGCTGCAAGCAAAAATACAAGTAGAACAGGACAAAGAACAAGAAGGCCACCGTCGTCGCCAGCAGGAGTAAGGAGTCCTGAGGAGACAAAGACAAATGATGATAACGCAATTATTGATGAGAGTAGATTGCAAAGAACTCGTGGGGAGGAGGAACAACAAGAAGGAGCTGCTGCTGTTCAGAGATCGATTGATGGATTTCCGCTCGCTTATCCTGACAACGATAGAGTTGCTAACCGGGCTCCTTCTGGATCAGTAAGTTTCATTTTTCCTCTCTTTCTTCCGATTTCTCTCTCTCAGCTACTTCCCTCACATGACTTGCTCACTCTCCCTCTCATCTTCCTTTCAAGTAGTTTCTTGTCGAATGAGCCAACTTGACATTCACTAACTTTCCCCATTTATTGACGGCTTCAAATGATGTTGATATTCTCCCAAAAGTTTATCATCACAAGACCACCACACACCATTCACTTTGTTAGTCATATATATGAGAGAAAATTCTGCTGATGATGAAAACCAAATATGAAGATGAACACTTTTACAACGCTCTCTTCGAAATGGACTTTTCATCAAGTATTGTTTGTCCTCATTCTACGCTCATTCAGCGCTCCTTCTCAATCTCGGTAGTTGATCACTTTTCTGTTATCATTCTGTCATCTGCATATTTACGCTCATGTCCTTATATGCTCTCTGCTCATCAACCCATCAATTACTGAAATTGTGCGTTGATGATGATGATGATCAAGCCTTTCTATTTTAAATCACTTAAATTGAAAAGTGAAACTCTAACTATATTTCTAGGTAAGAGGAAGTCAACCAACGATTTCGCCAACAAAATGGTGATTGATCCGTAACTCTGAGAGAGTAGAGCTTTCTGTAATATATGCATACATTGCACTAAATAGCCACTCACTTTGGCTGATGAAAAACACTTTTTATCTGTGCAGTTTCCATACAACAGTTAAAACTTTCACCGTCATTACTTTTTACATGCCACCATCAGACCAGTCCATAGGAGTAAAATGAAAATCGTATAGCGAGTGAACCACAGAAGCTCCTTTGTCCCAGTATTGTGTACATTACACTATTTGACTTTCCCTGTTTTCAAGTCCCCATCTCTCTCCATTCATTTAGGTAATTAGTTTACACATTATGAATATGTATGTATGACAGGCCATTGCCATACATTGTAATAATAGCTTTTGTGTATGAGGGCACTTGTTCTGGCAGCCAGAAGCTAGTTGGCTATTCGTTTTTCACTCTTGCACCATTCTGCTTGTGTATAGTTTTTCAAGCATTTATATTTCATTTTAAATATCATGATAAGTAAATGCCATTTTTGGAGGCTTGCGTTTTTTCCAGTTCAGGGAGCCGTAACTGCTGAGAGAAAACATCTCATCAAAAAGTAATAGCGATATTATTATCACATATCATAATGGTTGAATTTTACATGTTAGCGCAGTAGATATGTTCCTATGCATTTTCTACATAAAAACTAGGCTCATACTACAACTTATAACACAATAACCCAAGGATTTTCATGTGAAATGAACGTAAAGATGCTGTGATAATGAAAATGACGGCCATGAAGCCTATTTCAACATCACACATGAGCTCCGCAAAACAACACAGAATCCACACCTAATACAAGCAAGTTCTTGTTAGAGTTGTCGCTGAGCTGGTGTATGAAAATGACAAAGAATATTTTTGCTTGGATGGCAGTGTGATGACATAACTTGCTTTTACTATGACTTCTATTCCATCATATCATATAATATTACAAATAAGGAAACATGTATGGAAACAGGCGCGATGATGGTAATAATAATAATAACGGCAAAGAAAGTGACTGCATGTGAGTTTTCCGAATATACACTTTACTAAACAAGTTAACAACTAACTTTCTCTCGGGAAGCAAACAGCTTTGCTTGCACACACACACACACCCCCTTCCTGTGCTGAAGTGGATGGTGCTATTTTGAGTACTGGCTGAGCCAAAGTTGGGTCTACAGGAAGCCCATACTCTTGCAGTTCATTCTGAGACTTTCCCATTAGCATTATATTTCATTCTTTTGATTCACATTCGTGAGACTATGCCACACCACGTTGTTGAATTCCAAATGGCACAAAACACCACTGAAAGATTCCGCCACAAGCTAAAACCTACATACCTACTGTACATGCTTGACTGAAAAGCACAGGATGAGTAAATTTATGCTTTGCGTAAAATGCAAAAAACACAGTGACTAAAAACTAAAAATCATTCCATGTTCTCTCAGCAAATCATTCCTCTAAGATGTGTGAAAGAATTCGTCTCTTTATATATTTATATATGGCATTATATATATCATCATACATATGTGCCTGAGTTGAGTAAAATTTCATCTTTAAATATGTAGCATGTGTGGAAGTAGACATATGCATCATTTAAATGTTTAAGCACTAAGGCACACACAATAGGTAAACTTTCCGCAAGCACAAGTTACATTCGTCGTATGAGTATCTTTACATCTTACATGCACACCCTACCGTGAAACTCTTTGTAACTGTTTTGTTGTTTCACAAAGTAACTTAAACTCAGCAGCAAGACTAGAGAAAACCACTTTTCAACCTCAAACAAAGTAAGCAAAATCGAATTGGACTTGTTTCCTATTTCTTGAATGTAATTAGTTGTATACAGCTGCAGTCGACAGATCTCCCTTTTAGCTGACGATGACACGGAACACATAGAAGAGAATTTAAGAGTACACTGACTGTGGCGGCGAGAGCCACTATTTCATAATAACGCAACCAACAGAGTGAAATTCCCAAACTCTTTCCTGCCCTGCCGCTATATGCACTTCTAATATTCACACACACGCACACACAGAGTTGAGGAGCACTCAATTAAAGCAATCATTCATAATTTCGTTTTACGCATTATAAGGTCTCCTGTTTTTACCAGATCTACTTCCCCCTGCTATTCTTCACACAAGCAAGCAAAACCAATGTTCCGTAAAAGAATGTATTGCTCATTCTCCAAACTCCCTTCCTTCCCGTTCTCTCCATCATCGCGTATTTCCTCAGCTTTCAAATGCATAAATAAACGACATTAAGTATGCATTAGGTAAAGAGAACTCTCGCGAGCGAAAGGTTCTTGTTGAAATGAAATATTAACATGTCTGCAGTAATAAAGCAAGCAAGCTGTGGTTTTTAGCTAATATTCTCCCTCCTTCCTTATTGCCAACTTCTTCTCTAGCATATTGTATTCGTCTGTATTGCCATTTTACTAAAAGTTCTTTCTTTTTCTCTTTTTCTGCAGGATAACGATGTAAGCAACCCGAAATATTCCTATTTGAAACTCAACGACAATACCAAAGTTCAACGACGAAGTGATCTGCCATACGATAACAATAATTCTCCCGCTGACTCGAATAATATGACTGTTATTGTCAAAACGCTTGTCATATCAGCGCTCACATGTCTCGGATCAATCCTCAGCCTCTTTTTTGTCAGCTTTGCAATCTACAGATACTCGTTGAAAAGAAATCGCGGAGTGTTTTCATGCACCAGACCATGCTCTCGAGAAGAGGTAAGATTGTTTTCTGTGCTCTTTGAAATCTTTCAAATAAAATTAAATTTATCGAATTCTCAGTATACACAAGTAGATCAGCCTAATATATGCTTATGGGCCTTCGTCCCGAGGTGCATAGAGCATTTCCCTCTACCCACAATCGAATATTCAACAATTACAAAGACAAATAGAGGATATTCCAGCCCTCAATATATACGGATTATGTTTCCTTCCTTTGATCCATTTCGATTACCTATGGATCAATGAGTTTACCACTACTTGTTCTACTATTCACCTCTTTTGCTGTCTCTTTTTACGGTAGTTTGTGTGTTTGTGAGACTATCTGTGTAGTCATGTATTAGTAGTAGCAGGCAGACACTGAATTTTCTCTACAAGCAAGCTCAGCTACAAAAACTAAGCATAGCATTTCCTTTTTTACGCACAACCGTCTCTCCACGCAGGCAGGTAACGTTGTGCACTACATGTGTAGGCAGGTACAAAAAAGGGCACATGAAAACATCGTCATCATCAGGAGTTTTTACATTGTTGGGTACTATAGTCGAGATGAATTCTGGAAAACGGAAATTTCATTCGCCTCACCTCATACACCATTTGCCTGACTTGAAATGTCAAAAGCTCACATCATCTTATACAACTTTTGTATGTTTTGGAGTTACGGGTAAAATAATACCTTTTCTACACAAACACACGTTTTCCCCCCACAAAAATAGATAGCGCGTAGCGTTTGAGTGAAGTTGGTCAAACCATCTCTTTTATAGACAGTAGTAAATTCTTCTAGTGGAAAAGGAAGAGAAATGACGGTTGATCCTGCATTTGCCATAATGCTCAAGGGACTATTTTCCCACGAAAACTGCACAAGTTGAGGAGGAAAAGTAGGTAGACTGGCAGAGTAAGAATGTGGTAGCAGTTCGTAGTATTGATGTGTTCTCAGCACCATTGTGCTTTTTTCCAAGAATCACCATAATATTCTGTCTCAGTGAGCCATACAATAGTTGACTTGACAGTCTTGAAATTGGAAACAATCCATCCAACAACACAAAATGTTTTTCTTCCATACACCGCCATCACATCATTGCTCGAGACCTTCCCTTTTAACTTTTCTCTAAACTTTCAAACTTATTCCACCATTGAAAGAAAGTATCATTCTTGTTTGATTTTCTATTCATTCTCTTCTACTTTCTATGAGTGGATAATGGCATAAAACGTAGTTTAACAATACTATATGTAGGTAGTGCAGTTAGACATGAACTAGCCCCTAAAACGCCAAAGTCAGCCAGACAAAACAAACTTTCACAAGGACAAAACAGTGAAGCAGAAGGGAAAATAATACTGCCATCATCAGGCCATGAGTGAGTGATGAGCGTGAAAAAATTGGACTTCTAGCTGGCCATTTTTTCTCTTTCCAAATCTCAAGGCAATCATTAAGAGGATAAATGAAGACGAAAATGTATTGCATTTGCTGCTGCAAAATAGAATGAAATCTACAATGTTTCTTGTTGAACAGAGCTGCCAGTCATCAAAGGCAAAGTGAAAGGAATAGCAGGCTTTGTATAACTGTACATCGTAACAAGTAAATATTGAGATCATTGAAACATAAACAAGCAATAGACGAGACAAGGGGAGGTTTTCCCTCTACCACATAGCCGCGCTTCGCTGGGTTTCTTAGATTACTAGTTAGTTTCTTTCTCGTTTTCTCCATACTATGAATATCCATCCATTTATTTCCCCAATCCCCAATCAAAATAGAATTGAATGACATGTTTCATCGCCTTGTTTATTAGCTGTTGTGCTCTTGTTCTCGTAAATACTGTTCTCAATAGCATCTAGAGTGTCAATTACAACTTAAGTCAAGAGCTTTCAACCAATAAGACAAGCTAAATCCCACACCACGAACGGGTATAATAAGAGAAAGTAGAAAGTCTGAATGAAGAAAACGAAGAGTAGAAAAGCAAGAACAAGTGCCAGAAAAGAAAAATGTTAATTTCTACTTTTATATTTTTGTCTACTCATTTGCAGGGGGAGGACATACAACAGCAGGGCGCAGGAATGGTTTACACAAGATTCGGTCGGAAGAAACCTAGAAGAGGAGACTTATTCTCTAGTTACGGTAGTGGTGGTGGCAGCAGTAGTAGTAGCAGCACGAATATTACCAGCCGCTATCATCATCATCATGAGTCTGATTCCGACCAAGTTGAGCTGAGTGGAATAACGAATAGTCTTTACTTTGAAAATGAAGACATCTATCACATTACTTGAACCCTCAATCCTGGAATGGAGCCCATAAGCCAAAATATTGCACAATATAACATACATTCAATATGCGTTTAGTGCAATCTTCTCAGCATCATTATGATATAAAAGTACGGAAAAAACCACATGTACAAGCTCATAAAGCTATAGGTATTCCATGTAAAATATTATGTACTATTATTGTAAATACACACGACTACGATGACGAGATGGCATGATATATAATTTTGTGTATCCGCGAAAACAATATGTATTGTATATAGTATACGCCTGTACTTTCTCCATGTACATAGGAGAAGCTCAAGAAGACTCCCTTCTTTTTTTCGTATTATAAAATAAAAAAAGATACCAGACGACTTTTTACCGTTTCTGCTTCTATAGAACTGTTTTCTTCTTTTTTCGAGCCAAAATCGTTACTAAAGCGCTTCCAACAATGTATTCGTGTACTTTCTCCGCGTAAGCACAAGCATTATACCCATCATCATCATCAAGCAGTAATGCCACCAAGAAAATAGTTGCAACCAAAGCAAAATATTACACAATTTCACATTCGTTTCTTGTCAGCATTACTTTTTGGTATTGTAATATAAAATCGAAACACAAAACACACACACAGTTATGGATTCTGAATACGTACATACATTTTAAGGGAAAACATGGATAGAGATAAAAAGGAGTGAAAAACAGGATGCGATGCATGCGTGTTTTTTCTCTATTTGTATGCTTTTTGATGCAGCAGGCGCACGATTTTTCACAAACTCACAAACCTAACGACTCTGAGAAAATCCAGTGCTATTTTCTTGCCGAAATGAGACGTGATACATTTAAAGGAATTTTCTCCATTTGCAAACTATGTGCATGTAAACGTGTGTGTACTATAAAAGCGGTATCTTTGACAAAAGGGATACATGCATGGATGATACAACATTAAGACTAACAAGAACATAACATATACATGCCTGTGTATTGAAGTGACATAAAGGGAACCACAACAGTATCTTTTTTCTACCATAAATACATTATACATATATGTATATAATGATGATGATGATTATATGACGAGTAGCAACTTTATAGGCATCCAAGTTTTTGTTTGATGTCACGTCCCCCCTTTCTGTGATACAAATGCATAAAGTTCAGTTTTTGTACTTCTATATACCATCTTTTATATACTTTATCATGTATTTACATGCTTACATTCCATGAAAACTCTTTTAGTTTCTCTTTTAATTATCCTCATTAAACGTGCCTATTTTTTACAGCGACGACCTTTCTCTTGCTTCGTCAATTTTGAGTTTCCACGCAGACTTGTTAGCTTTTTGCTTCCAACAAGTATTTTAGATGAGTGCCATCATTATTTTGAAAGAGAGCAACGTTATATTACCGGAAGAAACAAAAGTTGTACTCAAAGATGCATATTGCATAACAGACCAACCTGAAAAGTATTTTCCATTAAAGCAAGTTGTCTAGTATATAGTGGTACAGTTCCATTTCTTTTCCCATGCTACTCCGTGTGGTGCAGTCATCAAAATGTATGAAATTAATTATTTCAGTATTCCCTATCGTCACTGACAATGATCTACCGAAAATGAAGCAACTTTCATCAATGCATTCAAAAGTTAGATGCAATGAATGATGATAACAAGTGGTCGTATCATCAGTGAAGTTTCTTTCATCGCCAGCCACAAATTGTATAATTAGCAACCACAGCATTCTAAACAATAAACATCAGTTTCACACCCATTTCCCTGTTCTCAATTCAACGAGTTCATCTTCATGTTGAGTTGAAAAGTCTCTGGCTGAAGTTCCTTCAGTTCCTACCAGTATGATTTCACGATATATTTAATTTTGTTAAAAAACATAAGTTGGCTTCAGGAATGTAAAGGAGGCTGTTCCAAATAGACCACCCACCATGAGGGCTATGTGCAGTATAATATCATCACCATCAGCTTTCCAACAGTTTTCTCTTATGCATGAACAATTGTTTGAACGTAAGGTAAATTGAAATCATGTGCCAACGCTGCTGCAATATGACACATCAATTCCCGGTTGAAAAACTTTTTTGTTTCATGAACTACATTATCATTTCTATTTTCATGAACTATATCAATATACTGGTAACAAAGAGCTTAACAATTTCATTCCATTTGTCATTGCAAACTAAATTGATTCAAACAAAAAGCGTCACTTGAGGGTAGTCGTGAAAGAAGTTATTATCATCTAGAGTAATGTAACTGGTGGTGTTAGAAGTGGTTGTGAGCTTCACGGGTGGTATTTACGACAACTACATACTACAAACATACCGACATCTTTTCGGTAACATAACCTGTTAGACCACAGGTATTTACGAGCTGACTGAGAGCCTCACCACTCACTACATACAAGCTCCCCTTTGTTCTCCTCTTGTCAAATAAAATATCTGACTCATTCCTCGAAGTAAACGGATATTGTTTTTGAGGAAAGTCGCAATATCCATTTCACTCTTCTTCCAAACACAATCAGTGACAAAAACACAAAAGCCCTCTTGCAATTCTCCTCTTTGACACAAGTATATTCTAACTTATTTAGTGGACAGAAAGCAAACTACTTTTTCATTTCAAGAGACTCACAGATCCTGGAAAATACACATTATAGTTGACTCAGTCAGTCAAGGAAAACCAATATAGTTACACTTCCTGCTGATTTATGATACAACAGTAAACAGCAGCCAAGAAAAACGTTTACTGCTACATGAAAGACACCAAATAGTCTCCACACAGGCAATACTTGCCAATTCAGGAAGACTTTCTCTACACACATACAAATCTTAACTTGTTCTACCAAAACCCAGCAGAGATGCTGCAGAAAAACTACCCATGACATTAGTTAGACATTATATTTGCGACGCGCTATTGGCGTTACTATCATATTTATGGCTCCTTTTATCTTGTTCTTTTTATGTGCAAATGTGTTTATCAAAAGAGAAACAAATACGTCATAACTATGCATTACCTGAGCTGTGTGAGTGAAAGCAGTTAATACATACAACCTATAAGTTTTCCAAACATAAAAATACAATAATATAACATACGCTTCAGAAAAAACAATTATTGCAAATAGTTACTTTTAGTAAAATAAATACATAGCAAAACATTGTCTCGGACACTACATGTTAAGCAGATCCATACTAAATAATGCTATTTTCTTTGTTACACAAGACACAATGTTATTAGCAATTTATTATCAATAATGTATCTATATATATACATGTATGTATAGAATAATAGGAAATACTTTTGATATAGAACGTAAATGTATGAAGTGTGAACTATTGTAAATTATCACTTACTTCCGCAAAAGTATTAGATTTTATGATTATACTCATCGCGTCTACGTTAAACTTAAATTGAATGTCTAATTTAATTCTAGAATGAGCGAGCGATCTATATAATAAATTGTTGTACTTTGGAACTACATAATAATATGTATAACTTTCTCTAGCACAAGTATGATAAAGTATACATGTCTATGTTGTATGTGAGGATACCACATGACAAATATAAATCACTAAAACACAATAAAGTATATTATTATTGCAAAAGCAACAACGAGTTCAACCACAGGCGTTGTCTCGAAAAGCTAAAATGGCAAACTTTCTATATTGCATTACAGCAACGAACACAAGACATGTCCGCATTCTTTCATAAGGAATCCTTACACCATTAAAGATTTCTTGGAATAGAGCCGTTTCGCCTCAAGTCGGTTAAACCAATATAGAAGTAAGCTTTAGGAGAGGTGAACTGAGCCTTGGGATCACTTGGGGTATTATGAAACGCGAACTTCATTTCACTTTCTTGATACATATCTATTACTCTCTTCTGGGGACATAAAAGAAGACACAGATTTCACTGTATACATACTACACACAAGAAAGCGAAAATGGAAACTCGATCTCAAAATGAAAGTCCTCGTACTTACACCTCTCTCATATATTACTGTTGGAGACAAAAGGGGAACAGGAAGCATCTACACTGGCCAAAGGTGTGAGGAAATCCATGAGAATTAATTAAATTGAATCAAGTTAAATTATTGCTTCATGTGGTCGGACAAGGCCATTCTCTACGGGCTCTATCCTTCCAAAACACAACCCCTTCAATTGATATAACGTTCACGATGACAATATTATAAACCTATAACAGGACATGCTTGTGTGGTTCTAATGCGAGAACTCCAAAGTACAAATAGAATGGATGTGCACTCCCCATTTAATATAATTTTCTCCTATGAACTTTATTCGTGTTCATCATGAATCCATATAAAATATTCATTTTTGAACGGTGCTTGCTTTCGAGCAAACAATAACGAGCTAAGAAAAATATATATATATCTATCAGCTATATGTTCTCGGTGAGGTAACCATACATGTTATATAGGTACGGAAGATAGTAAAACCACACGAGAGGGAAGAGAAGCGCTTCGCCAGCAAGCGTGGAAGGGTTTGTAAGGACTAATTGGAGAGTGTGCCGGATCAGTTGACGTGTGATTTATTTTATGACTTTTGCATACACTCTGTAGCGCAGCGTTTAAATGGCCATGCCAGAACGACTACGTGTAAATTTAAAAGCAGAAGTGAGCGAGCTGGCACCCGTTTGCATTATGTACCGTCACCATCACACTCTATAGCATTCTGTTCGCCTTTCGCCCCGCAAATCAAAGTACCCGTTTCTCCGAGCAGTTATTTCTTTATCCAGGAAAAACGAGATGGGAGAATGAGAGGAGAAATTGTGAGTCATTTTATACACTTTTATTTCATTTACACAACTTTCATGCAATTTAGCAGGCGAAATGACAAAAAAAGAACGAATGAGTGGTATCGCGTATATTTCAGAAGTCGAGTCCTAGTAGTAAGTTAGTTTAGTGCAATGATCAGATGCACCGAATGGTACTGCAATATGCTGCTCAGATTACTCATAAAGCCCAACAGAGAGACTGCCATTTCTCCACAAAAACAAATGACAACAGGAATAAACTAGAAAAAGGAGCCGCCAACTTTCACAACATTCCGCATTATTTCCAAGCGCTCTCACTTAATGTGAAAGAAGCAAGCTGAATATGCAAATATGTACACACAAAAAGGATAGAACATCAAAGTTACAAAGCTATTAAACTCGAAAATGAAACGACATCAATCTTTTATAATTGTAGTTTTCTCTTTTTTTATTGCTACAACAGAAACGCAATGTAGTAAAAAAAACTAACGAAAATATTGTATAATACCAGCAAGTGAAAATCTTTTCATTTCCTCTGAAAAAAAAAGTTCATCACGCCTAAGAAGAAAGGGAGAGCGAGAAAAAACCTCATGAAATTACACAAACATTGCCGCATCAAAGAATACCCGTCAAACACTCCTCAAGCTAGGCTTATAAAAATTCAAACGGTACGTCATATTAAAAAAGAATGCAAACAAAACACTGGAGGAACATAAGACTTCAATTGGAGTCAACTCATTTCATTCATTTCCTTCTAACAACATGGCTTACAGTATCTATCTATATAATCAACATAAAGGAAAAAAACCAACGAAAGCGAGCTGTGCAAGGAAGTTAGCAATAAAGCCTATAGTTTTGGTGGCAGGGAGAAAGAGGAAATAATAATTAGAGCTTCACTCAAGACTCCCATTTCTTCCTCTCCGTTCATTCGTTCGAGGGGATGTAAGTGAAGTAGTGTTTTTCCGGATTTGTGCTGCTGGGTGTTTCCTTTTTAAAGAAAAAACTTTGTATGGAACGACAAGTTTCCGTTGGCTTGTTTCTGTTTACTTTCTTTTGACTACAAAAACTCCGCTGAGTCGCTATTTAGCGAGGAAAATGTCGCTAACAATAATGCACGTACACATTTTACATGTCAGCATTTAAATACGTACTCTCAACGAGGAACCAACAAATATTAAAACACGATCATTGAGAGCTTATTGTATTTATAGAGTAAGCTGTACTACTTGAACTAACATTGAAAACTGACAAATACTTTTACGGAAAGAATACGAGACTTCCATTATAAAAATGTACACAAACTTTACCAAAGGCTTGTGCTCCTATTTTAAAATTTACATTATAGGTAGGATGCTGCGAATACATCAAACTCAGCTAGTTATGGTAAACGAATAGATTTTCTCACACTTGGACGAGAAGACTACATTCGAAAACATACAACAAGACAGAAAGTGTGAGCAAGAAAAATTATTCTCATCGCTACTGTGTCGAAGAGAAGAGCAGCACAAATAACTACAACAGCTAACAATTCAAGAGACGCTTTCCAGTCAGCCTGTAGTATCTTATACATTTTTATGTGAGCGAGCCCCATTTTCTTACTCCAGCCGAGAAAAAAAGTTAAATTCCAGGCAGACTGTCTGTTTGCTTCTCCTTAGTAGCTTGATCACACGACAAACACGGTGTCTTTTTAAATCAATGTCATTACATGTATATGGAGCCCACAACAGACGCAGACACAAAAACGAACTTCGCTTTAGGAACATCATAAACATTCATTCTACAACGAAAACAGGATGTTGCTACTTTTACGAGTGGAGCATTCAAGTTCTAACTTCCCCAGCGATATTTCAATCGACAATCTAGCGTTTCCGTATAACTGTCTATGCTCATGTATCTGAAAGAAGTGAAAGTACTAGCATTTTTTGAAGTCAAGTGATCCCCTCAGAACACATTAAGCACATTCTCTGATAGAAAGGAGAACAGTTTCACTAAACAAACTCAAAGATACTTCAATTCTTCACACCAACAAGGCACTAAAAATTCTTGCCTCGGATGTGTGTAAGGTGCAAAAGATAACAGCACTTGTTCATTTGCTATTATCATACACAACAAGAGCATCTTAACAGAACTACTACTCGTCCATCGGAATCTGTGGATCTCTCTTCTCTCAAACTTTTGGTAAAACGCTCTACCAAATGGGGAGGCTAGAAAACCACCGACTTTCTTTCTACTTTCACCTTATGTACCATGGATGTGCCTTGCATTGCACATGAGTTCCTACGTAGGTATGTAATGATCATTTACTAGACACAAGTGAGATATACAAAAACCAACTTCAATTTCCAGTGAAAATTCCCAGCATGCTGCTACCTCAGTCAGGTGTACAAAATGTTTTTGTAACGACAGAAGCCTGCAACTCGAACAAAAAAAGGATTGTCACGGTGGCTTATATATCATATCTTACTTAACCCCAAAATATCCAAAATAATATCAATAATGGGCATAGATTTAGTTGTGCATACATGTGTATCATTGTGTCACGTACACTTCAGCGTGCCTAATCATATCGATCATAACGTAACATCTAACATCATCATCATGATGCAATTATGTAGTAACGGAAGCGATATGGTAGTAACCTCAACGATAGCTTGAGCTTGGGCTATATTAGCTTTCTTGTGATACATGAAGACTTGTTATTTACAGCTTGAGCTGTTTCTTCATCGTACATCAAACAGAAAAAAGTAAACAATAACGGAGCAGTCACTAGTGGAACGAAATAATATGTCGAGTGCTGCCAAAAAAGAAGTTATTCGAGATGATGATGGAAAGTAAACGACGCAGTATGGCACTGTTTTTCTTGTTTTTTGCTCTCATCCCTTTTCAGACATTTTCAACGAGCAGACCATGTTGTCACACAGAATGTTTGCAGACAGTTATCAACACATTCAGCATAAACATGTGTATCTGCTCATATGAGAAAGGACTAGAGTTATCGGTATGTTCAATCATAAAAACGTGCTAGACACTTCAAAGCAGTCGAGAATAGCGTGGTAGGAGTAATAGTGTAAGCGATCCCAACAAGACCAACACAAACAATATTTCTGAGAACAGTTTAGAAAATCAATAGGAGCTCATCTCATTCGTCTCTTTGCTTTTCCTCTCTGCTAAACTTTTATCCTAGTTTCCTGTGGCGCTCCGTTCAGCAAACTATCCGTCAACATCTTTTATCTTATCTTCTGTTCTATTAGTCTCATTCTACTCATCGTCCCTAAAAGAGAAAAGGGATACATGAACCAGAAGTTGAGAGGAGAAAGCTTACATAATATAGCCTATCTACACTTTGAGTATATACATGCTTATTACAGGACCGACCGTCGACCGTGCTTAAAACTGAACATCTGGATGTCAGCTAAGAGCTATACCATTATAGTTACGATGATGATGATATTCGCCAACAGCAGCCATGTTGGCTTCGGAAGAAAATACTTATGACATGACAGAATAACATTCATTGATATGACGAATAATGAACCATGAAATATGCCATTGGGAGGAATAACTAAAACTCACAATGAACACTCTTATCGTACATTAACACACACTTGTGAATTGCCCTTAGAAATTCGCTCAATAGCAACTGTGAGCTCCATTTATCCATCCCATCGATAAATATTATTTTCATGCAAAACCCCATCATATTCAACTCATCACATTGTAAACGACCAATTGCCGAAACTTTTGACATCCGCTCAATCATAATTTCAATTAAAGAACATTCAATAATTAATACTAGTAGCGCAAGTACTTTTGTATTCTTATTTTAATTTTGAACTTTTATGGAACTCATAATTTTTATACATTAATTATTATCATATACATACGATAAGCGCAAAAGAACAAAGCACTAAAACTAACGAGGAGTGGTTAGATTTGGCTACACCACTTTCACCACGAACGCGAGAAATGTGATAATTTTGGCTACTCTTGCAAAGGGATATAACGGTTCCATTGATTTCTACACATAATAAACTATTGGAAAGTAGATTTCATCATCAGAGAGCGACGTAACCAACCTCAAGGATTCCTCGTAAGCTCAAGGGAAAGCCAAAGTAAATGTTTATCATTCATCACCACTTCCACACTTCAATGACTTTCCAATTTCCTTTAATAAAACGCAACTTCATACTCCCGTGCCAGCCGTCATCATAAGTTATCGATAACAAAGAAAATGTTTGAACTCAGCATTCTAAAATGGTCAGAGTCATTCATTGACAATATTAATAGCATTATACATTCATAATGGAATTTTAAGGAATGTGGAAAAACCTCTCGGTAGTCTCAGCTCTAGTATATCCCCTATTTGGAAGGGCGGACGAGGGTAGCTGTAATGAGCCCATTTCTTTCCCTCTCCTCACTTCCCTCAACCATTTCAACAATTTTCTAACTCATTCTTCTCACCACGAAATTAGAAGGCCAGCTTATGAAATGAGTTTCCATTGTGAGCAAAATGCCACTCTCGTCATTCCAGTCATTGTGCTCCACTCTCATCATTCCCCATTTACAGTCTTCGTCTCAATCTCAAAGCAATTTTTCTTCATAGCTATGCTGCCTTATCATTATCATTGTTCACCACGAGAGAAACTTTATAGTATGTACTAATCTAATGTAATAAAGAATATGTTTCTCCCCTTCTAAACTCATACTTAGACTTCTCGAAATATAACACAGTACCAGATTACTTTTCAAAGTATGCTTTCAGTATTTTTACGCTCCCCTTTTACTCCTTAGAAATTATGCATTTATACCTATACATCTAGCAATTCATTGACTTTCTCAAAAATAGTGCTTACTGTATGCTTCAAATTTCTAATTATGGAAGCAAAAATTACAATAAATACAGCTAGAACTCGGTATACATATGTGATGACAAATGAGACGTATTAGTTGAAATGTTTTCTCTTCAACGACTACCTTTAAAAAAGGGGACTGTGAAGCGCAGGCACAAACAAGTTTTTTTTATTGTTAGGTTGGGTGTGGATTCTGTATTGAAGTTTATTCTTTAAAAAAATAACGAGCCCATTATTTTCTGGTAAAGCTCTTGAAATGAAGCATGGATACAGCACACTTTCCTAAGAGCTATCTTATTTTATGATTATTAATTACATAGTTTCGAATTAGTATTCAACACACAATGGAAAACAAAAGTACGGAACGTGACGAGCTTCTTGAAAAGACAACATCTGCACAAAATGAAATCAAAGTTCCTTTCCCCATTCACCAGCGGTATCATAGACGTTCCAAACCTAAGAAGTTGACAAGTTTAGCATTACTTCTATAAGTACTTGGGTACGTACCTTAATAAATGGTACATTTAGCATACGACGTAAGGCGTCGAACAATAGAAATGCAAGGAGAAAGTGAGTATCTTTTCTCCTTCTTGACGCGCCTAGATATTATGAAGTACACAATAGATTATCTATGAAATGGAAATGCCGAAGAACATTATAATTAAACAAAATTCCTTCTAGATGATGATATCTATGATTTATACGCTTAAGATGAAATGAAACGGGTGCAATAGAATCGGGGCATATGGTTTGTTTTCATATGTTTTAGGGCTGGATTATAAAACATAAGACTAGAATATGACTTGATATTACCATTATTATCCATGACAAGTCGTATACACATAGGTATAATACATAAAGTAAAGCTAAGACTGACGGCGCGACATATTCTCTTTACATTGTAGGTACTTTATGTATACTTCGTACACTATCCGTTTTTCTGGACGCTGAGAATGTTTTTAATTATGTGGCGCCTACACCCATGTAAAAGGGTGGACAAAGAAAGAACGTGCATCATCTCAGAGATTCTTTGGGTTTATCTTTCTTGTACAAAAGAAATTCAGTTATAGTAGAGGAAAAAGCAATGTAAAAGTAGAGTGCTATAGTTGAAAGAGAGGAAGCATAGCATTGTGAAATGACAAAAGAAAATTTGAAAACAGAGAAAACTAATATTTTGGACGAATGTCGTGCTTTCTCCCTCAGAAATAGGATTATTTTTTCTCGATTACATTCTTGTGTAAGGAAAAAAGAAAGTAAGAATGAGAAAAATCTTTACCTAAAATGAGAATCATAGATGCTTTATTCTTATCATATGCATACCTATCTATAAGCACCTTAAAAAACATTAAGAAATATGTGTATTATACGCATTCCGTCTGCTAATGTTTACTTTTAAGGACTGTGTGGAAAAACCTTTCTTACCGTTTTCAGCTGCAAAGCGTGCCTCGCGAACTACCATCAACGAAGCCTTATCCATGAAAACGGATTTTAACAATTCTTCTTCATCAGATGGGTCACAGTCCATGGTTCCAAATAATTCGGTGTCCGTTGGCCACACCTCTCTGAAAAAAATAAAAAACCATGAATATAGATGATGTATTTAAAAGTTCTGAAGATTACAGGCTTTATCTGCTAATAGACGGATTCTATTTTGATTTATAGGGGATTGCGGAAACTAGCTGTGTCATTGGTAGGAATTGACAAGTAGTACAGGAATTGGTTATATAAATTTTGCTTTTTAGAATTACAATACTTTCCAATTGCCTAAGGTAAAACATGTTTTAAGTGCAGTATAAGACTTTATTCATGGGAAACTATCATTTGATTGATTTCTAGAAGTTTCCCTTGCGGCAATTTTATCATGCACCACTGGCACTGACTTTACGGTTTGCATCCAATGAATCCTCTTCAGGAGAACGAAAAGCAAATCCATGTTAAGGAAGAGGAAATACGGATCCTCGAAGTAAGATCAAGATCTAGAGTTTTACTATATCTTCGTATCCTCTAGTCAAATCAACTCGAGTGTATCTTGAAGTGGTCATTCCGTTTCTCCATTCATTTGTTACTATATTCATTTCCTTAATTTCCAAACCCCATCTCCGTTTCCTGCCTTCACTTCACATGCTGCTATTTCCGCCACTGCTTTGCACGCTTGCACGGCTTTCCATGTAGATTTATCTTCCTTCTTGGGAAAGTTATTCAGATGCAAAAAGACCATAACGATCATCTCAAAATACAAAATGAACTACCACAAGCAATAGAAGCATGAGGTGACGCATATACCGACTGCAACTCAGCAGTTCGTTTTCTATGGTTGTTATCATATAATTCCACGCCATGCCAGAAATAGACTCGAGCGGAAAACGGAGCATACTTGGTCCTGGTGGCAACTGAAAATGGTCAGTCGCCGTCATTCATGCATAAAATGGAAACTAATCGTCCAAAAATTTCATTTCGAGAAGAAAGTACTTATCATCTAAAAGAAATTTTCTCAAATAATAATGTAGTATGTATACAATATTCCACTTTCCTTGCCCAGTCAGGCTTACACGTGCTTGTTGATTTTTTTTTTCATTTTCGGACAGCGAAGAAAATCTCCCATTTTCAGAAAAGTCCTCTTTCGCCATATTATGAATACATATTAAAAAAGGAAATAATAAAAATGTGTTGCTAACCTCGCAGCTCTGAGTAGCATCGTGGCTTCCTTGTATTTGCCCGTGTGAAGAAATACAGCGATCCGTTCCACTGCAGTCCCCCTGTCAAATAGAGTGGAAAATTATTAAAATTTTTGCTACAAAATGATTACAAACTGGAGCATAGCCAAACATATATACATTGTACTAACAAATATCATCTTCGCATTTCAAAATCATCCATAATAATGCATGTGAATATTATAAAGCGTTTTCGGTCTGCGAGTTTTTATATTACATTTAGTTGATTTCAAAAGTCAGGACAGTTCAACTATGGAGGACTATACTTTTAAAATTTTGGTGTGTGAACTTGTAAAGAATTTCACATCTACAACACCATGTTTATAGTGTCTTTCAGGGCTCAAATGATATCTATAAACGTACAAAATTTGCAAATGAAATATGTATACGTCTTATTAAAGTCAGTTTGTTATTTTATTTTATTGCTTATATGAGGTGCCTACACTGAAGGCTTCTAGATATTGATGTCATTACAAATAGTTGCATTTAGTTTCGTTGCATTACATGCATTCATAACGACTATAGACCTGTCAGCAACTTTAATTTAAATCCTTATATCTAATTTGAATATAATATAATTAACACTAACTACTTTGTTTCCGGTTATTATGTCGGCGATACAGATTATCTGATCTGCGTCAAATGCTTTAAAATTTACAATAGGTAATCTTTAGGTCAATAATATAGTCAACATCCAAATGTTTTCTGGTGCCTAATTCTTTTGTTTGCACTTGTTTTCTTTTATATGACCTAGTAATGTTAAATCCATATTAGCAAATGCACTATTTGGGCTGGTTTGGTTCCATCGATCTTACTCAGTTCCACAAGTTTTATCTGATATTTCCCTGTCTAACTTACGCAAGTTCCTGTGTGTGCCAAAGTAATGGTAGTTTAGTTGTTGTAAAAAATCCGTCCCCAACTCCAACAACAGTTAGTTCTTCTGACGCTTTATCTTCGATACATCACTAATAATATATTATCATGGTGCTACCACACATGAACTTCCCTTGAACTGATCATATTCGTATCGTATATGCAGTTTTGCGTTCTAAGAAGTAAGACTACATCGTAGTTCTTATTCTGATGACGGCTCTCATGCTGGTTCTCCTGCGGATCGTAGTTGTAAAGAAAGTTTCTCTCAAAATCTGTTCTCTTTCCTTCGCCAATAATTGAGAACTTCTCTTGCTCATGCACACACAGATATGAGGAGGAAAACTTATTCTTCTTCTTTCCAAATCGCTTCATTCCATTTCCTTCATTTTTTCCATTTGGAGAACGGAAAATGAAACGTAACGTCGAGGATGGATGTAAGACTCACAACTACTACACAAATACTACCATTTTATTATCATCCTAGGGATTTATGAACTTTACTACCGACGAAATGAAACAAACTATCGAAGAACAGTGAGCAGACAATTTTCCCACAACTCGTTCTCTATTGAATCTGAATACCAAAACTTGAACTCGATTAAATACTTACAAAAGCTGTATGCAAGAATTTCTGGTTGTATAGACCTGAGTATCTGGAGAATTTACACAAATCGAGTTTCGGTGGAGAAAGAGAAATGTAGAAAATGAGCTAAATAAAGTAAAATATGTATCCACAAAACCGAATGGGTTGAAAATGAGTTTACCCTGTTTACATGAATCCCAAAAATGCTTGCAGTAAAGTTGATTTAATAACATATAAGCATGTACCAAATTAATATCGAAGTTTTTTTTATAACAAACTGTATATTTAGCCGATGACACACACAAGCTTCGAGTCAGCAAATCAAGTCTAAGGCAAAGAAAAACTTTCATATTCATAAAAACGTATGTAAATGTAACGACATTAGAATGTACACCGAATATCATTCTCTACCTTATAAAATATACTCTATAAACACAATCTTATTCATAAAATCGCATCGTGCTATTATTTTATGTGGATGTACTGTACTTATGTTTTCTTAGACATGGGGTAAGAAAAGCCGATCATCATATTGCTTCCAGGACTTGATTTGAAACATAAAGTGCTGATTACTGAAAATAACCCCACTTTCAGAACCAATTTATTCTCTCCTAAAGTTGTATCTGTCTCATTTACAAGAGTAACCCCTGTCCAAAAGGGAAGTCATAAAAATATTATTGAATGACTAAAATTGCCAATCAATATTCAACATATAATTTACATTTACTTATTATAATAGAAAGGAAGTACAAATATAGTTTAGAAAATACAGATGAAGCTCGCTTCTCGAACTACCAACTTCTCAAAATCCCTAGTAGTAGTTTACTAAAAAAAATGAGACAGTGTGCTTTACCATGTTGGACTTAAGACCGAAGATATTCTCAATGAATGATAGCGAATGGTTTCTTGATATTGACGTATATAAAATTCAACAGAGATCGAGAAACAACCAACATAAATGAAATGATGAAGTTGAACTTGAGTGTATCTTGTAGACAATACAATAAAAATATCTTTCTATTTAAGCCTTACTTTTGCTCATCGATCGGTATATCAGATGCAGCATCGAACGGAATCACATTCGCATTTGTGCTGGCAACCTCTTCCCCTGTCTCACCATCCGGCAATTCAGCTGATAAAAGAGCTAAAGAGATTTCTCCAGAAGCTTTGGCCCAGGCTTCTTCCAACTCAGATGAGCTCAATGTGGCTGCTGCTGACGCTCCTTTCCGAGCTTTCTTCCTCTTTTTGGACTCTAGAAAATAAAAATGTACACTTATTTAGTGTTGTCATTGTCATAATTTTCACGACTGAATATCTCTGCAGTATTCAAAATTTAGAGATCTTGTCCAGAGGGGAAAGGTTCAGATGAAAAATTCAAAAACACCGACTATCAATCCATTTTTTCCTAATTACAAAAGAGTGAGAAACCCCACTTGCTGAAACATAATCTTTCTGTACACTGTTAGACTTGCATTGTTACCTGAATGAGATTTTTGCGAATTACCATTACCTAACCTATACATATTAATCATTATAAATTGCTCATTCCTTATTGTATCATTGTCATTGTATGTTAAGCTGTTTGCGTTTTAATGTAGAAACATATCAAAATTTTTATCAATACTTCTTTGAATGATGTGTTTGCATTTTGACTTCGCTAGAAATAGGGTATAAGTATAAAGAAACAATAAGCTGAAGAAGACATGTAATATTCACTTTCTTCAAACATGTCCACGTGATAAAATGTAAAAGCTACACAATTTGAAGCTAGCTATTGCTCTCTATTATGCACAGTATATGCACTTGCCTCCAGCCTTGAGATGTCTCTGCTTAGTTATTTTATTCGCTTTTCTTTAGGACGTCTTCGACTTCGCTTCACAACAAGAGCAAAGAAAAGAAGACAAGTTAGCTACGGGCATGTTTGAAAAACGAGTGGAGGTACTCTTTTCTTGTGTTCTGTCAATCTTACTTCAAACTATCACGACTCGAAAGAAATTCACATGAAAAATTCCATGTATGTGCTGTGAAAGTCAATGCTATAAAAGGGAATGCTCGAACGCCTTTTCTACAACATCGTTTCAACTTCTCGCGTGGTTCCTCTCACTTCACTTTCCATTTTTAGTGCCAGCAGCCAGACATTTCATATCACTATCAGAAAGTGAGAAGAGGATGAGGATATTAGAAAAGGATATTTCACATGCATACATACGAGTGAACATAGTTCTACCCTGTGATGCATACCAGTCAACTACTCTCACCCCAACTCATTGGAAAATACAATAACAGTGGAAAGAAATTGAAAACGGGATCGATTTTTAAAACATTGTCATGTGGTGGTGGCACTCCTTTTTACTACGTCACAAACCTAGTGGGACTAGACAGCGTGCCAAGCAGGAGACTTTAACTGGGTTATTAAATTTACAACTACATTTTCCACAGAATATATTGCAGAGCCAACCTAGCCATTCAACCACCTCTACCTATTCCCACTGATACAAAAAAGCACCCAAATATAACTTGTATAAAAAAGAGAGCATCCGAGCATCTCATTCATTGATTGGAAATTTAATAATATGCTTAAGCCTCTGAAACTGATTACCAGAAGGTAATCGCTAATTTATTACGAGCAATAAAAAGCGCTTTCCTTCAAACCTTCCCATCCAGCTGCGCCCTTGAAATTGAATGGGCACTTCAAAAAAGCCATTTAGCTATTCAAGAACACATTTTACAGGCGCTTCAGCCAACTTTCTCTTTTCTCTGAAAGTCGTGTCGTGCGCTTAGCGAAAGATGTCCTACGCAAGCAAATAAAATAACATACCTACACATTACAAACGTGCCGCCGCCGTCGTGTCTATATCCAGAAATACCTATCAGGATGACTTCATTGTTTGTGTGCTAAAGGATTCCTTCCTTCCTGAAATGTGAGATCTTTCACCCGCTCTGAGAGCTCTTAATAGAATGCAAACCGGAGTGTGAATGTATACCAAACGACACATAGAAAGTAAAAGTACTTGCCGCCTTTCATACTTATGTACTTCTAATCATTTCATTACTCTATAAAATAGGGAAAAATGTGTGCGAAATGGCAACTTTCATGACATAATTTAGTACTCAGTACTCAGCTCCTATGACTTTCCCAACTATGACATGAACATGGCAAAACATAAACGTATATTATTCTTGTATAAACACAGCATGTACCTGCATTGCATTCTTCCCAACTCATACAATGATCCAAAACTTCGAATGAAGAACTGTTTTTGCATGCAGTAAAAGAAGCCAAGCACGTACCTCATAACGTAATATATTATACAAGCAATAGCTCCTGTAAGTCTTTTCTTTTTGAAATCCTGCCATAAAACTAGCAAAAAATATTTATGACCCTGAGCCACGTAAAAAGTCACATAAGCAAGAAAAAATACGTTAAAATACAAAGTTCTTCCGTCATAAAATGGTAGGCTCTGTGAGTGTCAGCTCAGAACTCTATCCGTCAGACGATATTAGACACACACTCTATAACATGACATCAGCAGCATAATATAACTCTATTATGAGACCAGCACACTCACTACACCATATTTTTATGCTTCATTCATTTAGCATTTCCCTGCAAGTCACACGCATCTGCTTGAGAATCTTTTTCTTTGTTCATTGGAAACGGGTAAAGTCAGAAGTCAAGCAGAGTAAAGCATGCTGACCCGACCGAAAATTGCTCCATTGTATACGTCATTCCATTCCATATCCCATTATTCCATGTGAAAATTACTGTTATTTTTTGTACTTCACAAGCAATATTCTACCACCACTAGAATGTTTAGTGGCAGCGGCAGTAGCCCTTCGCCAATTTTTTCCCACTTAAACTCTTTGGAATAGCACTTTCATGTTTCTTCTTCAAGTAGTTCGACCCTTCTCCAACTTACCAGGCACTTGTACGTTGCATTCCAAACGCACGCACAAAAACAAGCTGAAAGCTTTTGTAGTGGAAAATGTAGTTCCATGCAACCTAAAACTACTTGACTAATAAATTTTTCCTTCTCTGTTTAAAGAAGTGAACACGATTTGATCAAACTTACATTTTTGCAATATTATCCTTCGACTATATAACAACACCACCCTGACCCTACAACATTGGTATAAAGCATAGAATAGCTCTTTTATGTACGAACAGTGTTCAGAATAACTAGTTGTGTCCTTTGACTGGTCTAGCCCTTTTCATACATGTTTACGCACTTTCTTCATGCTGTGCCTATTCTTATAGTGTTCTCAGTGAGTGAGTCCTGACTTGCTAAGTGTGTTTTCCTCCTCCACCACCAATCTGAGCCATTCAACTTGGCACTGAACCATTGCGATTGTGAGCACTTAAGCGAAAGTACATGGAAAAGCATATGCATAAATAGATAAGTATACAGTGTGTCTAACTATACCAAGTTGGCTTTTGTTGGATGAAGACTACACAGCACAGAAAACTACATCTTTCTCATCTCATGCACATCACATTCACACTCCATGTAATTTGGCTGACAGAAAAATGGTCTTTCTCTCTGGCCTATCTTTCCTTCCTGCACTTCTCGTCCAACCGAAAGTCTGCTGCCCTTTCAAGGAGAGGTCCGACCGACCAAACCAGAAGAGTATGAAAGAAAAGGACAAAATCACTGGACAAAAATGCTCCTTTCCTTCCTGTTTCTTCAGTACAAAACAAGCTTATTTTTCGCTGACTAAAACCAATGCTTTTCACCACAATATATACCACCACACTCATATAGTATATACATGTAGTGCATGCATAATATCCCTTTTATCTGGATCAAGTAGGCAGTACACATGTGGACAATAGGTAACGAAACTCCTTATATATATTTTTTTAAAGAACGTGCCGACGGCAACGACGTTTTCTCTCGTTTACGCACTTTCATTGGCAGTGGAATACATGGATTATTACTGCATTTTGTACTGCAATACTTATGCATTTTGCATCTCAAAACAGGAAACGCCACCACTCCATTCATATAAAAACAGGCTCAATGAACATTACAAACTGCCTAGAGCAGCCATAAAATTGCAATAACGATGATATTCTTACGGCAGACTAAAGAAGGTGCGGGAACGGAATACGTTCATGCTTTCCCTTTTCCCTGTAGGTCTAAAGAACTACAGGATGGAGAAACGGGTGGACATACATCCGTAACAAAGCTACAGGCTTTTCGTACATCGACACATCGGGGAGCAAATGGGCAAAGTGGAACCAAATGTAACATAAAACGGACATAAATGAAGTAAAAAGGGAGGGTGAGTGGTGCAAACAAAAGCAATATGGATTCATATGAATAAAAACAGAAAAAAGTGTCAGACAATAATATGGTATAGCTTTCCCTTTCGCCTTTCCCTCCACGCAGTAAAAAAGAGCATGAACAAAGCCGGTTTTTTGTGATTGCTCAGAGATACATATATACTGTACCTATTACTATTACCATTCGGTACAAAGATCAACAAAATAGGAAAAAGATGTTAAGTGTGAAAAGAAATCTAAGCATATCTAAAGTTGCAATGTGTGTATGTGAGACTCTGTTACTGAGATAAAAGAAGAAGCAAGGCAGCTCTAACATCTTAGGAGAAGCAGTTGATTTTTTTCTTTCCTTCTAACAAAACAAGTTTATCCTTCCTATCTGGCAACAAAATACCCTCTATTCGTTCACATTTTCACAAGTACATTTTCTAGGCACTACTCTTCACCCACCTACTATACACTAATTTGGAGTGTTATCTAAGGTAGATGGATATTATCGTTAGTCAACACTTCCTTCCAAGTTTCACCATCGCAATTTTAGCCCACACCTGCTAAGTAGCTATACGAAGATATTCCCATGTGTACTACCCCTTCATATTTCCAAAGTATACCAATACTCTTCATTGGAACTCCAAGGGAAGCCATAAGATAAATGGGACATGTTGGTGGAGATGAATATTGCTGGTGAAAAGATCATCATCACTTCTTTTTTATGAGTTACGGTGGATAGACACAATTCTTAATTTCGCATAGGTAATTTTTTTACAATATAAAAACAAGCATAACACACAACCCAGTTATGAGTATAGTGGCATAATTTATAAGCAAAATATACTACCTTTGGTAGATTTCCTCTTTTTTCCTTTGCACTTAATCATAATTCTTCGGTTTTGGGAAGAATAATCTTCAAGCATCTTAAGGAACAAATGGTTCGTCTCTATCAAATCTTTCAAGTACAATCTAAAAAAGAAAGGAAAATTATGTCATTTATAATATGGATTTGGAAATTATATACAAATTAATATACAAAGATAACATGTGGTTGAGTGATAGTTCATCAAGTTCACATACTTGGACAGCTTGACAGGGTCATATGTATTAAGCAGCCCTAGACAGAGCTCCCTGTATTCCGGCAAATAGAACACATTATTTTTAATGGCTCGCAATGATTCCCTGGCTGACTCATCTCCATCCTTTTCCACCCACATCAGAGTGAAAAGAAGTTCTTGATATGCTTTCAAAGCCATATGAGCTCGGCGAGACCATAAAGGTATATTTTCTTTATCGGTAACCATCATTCCCTGATAGTCATCCAAACGCATTTGAACATCGTGAAAAATTTCAGTTGACATCGTCTTTTTGACGTTAGCAAGGCGAAACTGGTGATGACGATTGAATTCCATAAAAAACTTCAATGACCAAAAATAATATGTTTCATCATTGTCTTTATCTCCTCGTCTCTTCACCTCTTGCAAGTACCGCCACATAATGGTCATCAACTTATTGTATTTTCCGTCAAGAAAAGAAGCACAAAAATCTTTCAAAATTATCCGAATAGGAATCGTAGATCGTCGCGTCCCTTCTTCTTCATTAATGGGTTTTCTGTTACTTGCAACTTTTTTCCTTTTCTTTAAGGAATCCAGGCTCAAATCAGCAACGGATGTAATCGGCTTGTGACACAGAATGTCTCTACCGCTTGGTGCTTTCATGTCACGTACAACGAACGTCCCACCAAAACGAGAATGTCTACTGGGAAGCTTCTGTAACTGAATAGTCTTCAGCACGGCTTCCTTTTCCCTCATTCGGATAAGTTCCCTCTCGTCCTTAATTTTGTCATCTTCATTTCTTGCCAACTGGGTCTTGGCTAATTGTTCTCCAGTTTGCTCACGCAGCATCAGGGACATGATTTCTAACGTTAGTACAACAGAGTCGTCGGTCGTTTCCACAGACGCAGTGTAATGTAGAAACAGTTCTAAGAAGCCAGATAAATGCATAACCATCAAGATTCGGTCGTGCAAGGAAGTGTCATCATCAGCTCTATGCTCCTCAGCAGTGTCAGCGGGAACAAACAGAATATTTCTGACAACAATTAGAATTCTTTCAATAGTGTCTTTATCATGCTGCCTTTGGTTCTCCCACTCCTTATCAAGTAGCTGGCGAAACTTTTCTGTCAGCGTCTTCCAAACCACTTCGTCCACGAATGCCTCCTTGTACTTGCGCAGATGCTCTTCCAGCATAAGATAATAGTTGAGATACTTTTTGTTCTTCGGTATTTCCTCTTGATATACCAGAAATGCAGGAGTAGTAAGATTTACAAGTAGACGCAAAGCAACCTCCCAAACCTTCTCATCTTTATGGTAGTGCTTGAAGAGTGGCAATAAATCTCTTCCAACAACTTGTGTCTGACCCAGCAAGCGACGGACAGAATGGTCATCATCATCATGTCGTAAATACACTATTAGGTCCTTTACGCACACTGAAATAGCAAATAGAAAAAGTAAATACTGGAGTGAAGTATTGCAGCAAAAAACGTTCATGACGTAACAAAACAATCACTGTCATTATGCAACAGCCTTGTCTTCAATCAATGTTCCCCAGCAAAAAGATTTTGCCTACTACTAATGGTAATGGTGGTATAGATTTTCAAACGTAAAAATTTATGCTTTGTCATGCTCCAAATATAAACAGCATCGATGTACAAACAAATAATACTAACGAAACTCCTATTAGGTATGTAATCTAGTAACGTACATTCTTTTCAAGTTTTTGCTTTTAGGAATCGTGGATACCTTTCAGTTTTCCGATCCGAAAATAAGATGGACCTGACTACTGACTACATGACAAAAGATAATGTGGAGAACAAACAGTAAAGACAGAAGACAGTGAGTGAATTTGTTAATTTCTTACAGTCATGTACACCGTACCGTATCCAACAAGCATTGTACTCAATAAAAAACTTGACGTTTGAAAAAAAACTCACCTTCCCAATCCGGCTCCGCTATATACTTTGTCTCCCCATCCGCAAATCCAATGGATTCACATGTTTTCAAAATTTCCGCAGTGAGTTTTTGGTCCATTTTAAGCTGCTTTCTTCAACGATCTAAAAACAATCAACAAAAAAGTTCGAAAATGAACAGATATGAAAGATGGAGGAAAGATAGAAGGAAATATAAATATATGCACATCAATATTGGGAAAACACATTAATTTTCCTTACGCTTGATATATTATAACTTGATAGCTCGATACAAAACAAATCATACATTCTTCGACCTGATTTATCGGTTACGTTTGAAGCCTACATCTTCACAACTGTCAAATAAAGGTTAAAACTACAACTTTAGCTTGCAATAATTAAAGTTTGGTTTGAAGATGTTAACTACAACATAGTTATGTGATGTGGAGGATTTCCATAAAACATCATCCGTCTATCAAATGCAGTGAATGAACTAATGGGCATTGTATAAAATCATACAGTGGTTTTTGGCTTGTAGTTTGCTTACCAAGCTTGTTGGTTTTATTTTTTTTGAAGGAGGTCTCTGTGAGTAAAATAACCATAAGCCTTTTTGGTCTCTACATGTACTGTTATATCAAAAACGCATTTTTGTCCATGTGCCTTCCCCTTACTTCAGAAAAGCTGTTCGCCAAGTAATAAAGTTATTTAATTATATTTGATGAAACGCAAATAAGCGGAAAACGAGGCTAAATATTAATAACAAACACGTCCACCCAAAATTTCATCGTTTCCTTCCTGGTCCCCCATTAAGTTAGATACTACTAGATACCTTCGTTCCAAACATTCGATTTCTACATTAAGAGTATCTACTATCTAGATATCCTTCTCTCCGTTCACTTTTATAAGAATTTAATGTGCCCTAAACCTACCGACTGCGTAACATGATGGATGAAATGCGGGCTTTCTATGGTACTCGTACCCCTTCTCTAGTCCCTCTCTTTACATGCACATAGATTATCTTATTCCCCTACAGCCTTGAAATCAAAATTAACTATTAAATTTCAGCCCGCAGTAGTGCATTCTCAACCCTCTTCCCGAATAAGAGGTTTGCAAGGTACAGAAACCGAAGGGAAAGTACTTTGGAGTTTGGAGAAACTAAAGTAGAAGCATGCGACAAGCAAAGAATCAAGTTATCGAAAATTGTACTTTATTCATCTAACAAATAATTTATGTAATTCAGCAGATGAAAGTAAACAGTTAATGGAACACTGTGTTGGACTTTCAGCATACACGGCAACTAAAAGTCAAGCGGTAGTAGTCGACTGACATTTTTATACATTTATATTATTATTCAAAGATCTTATTTTTCGATTCTATGGTAGGTGTATCAAGTAATTATTTATTTTCTACCAATTCTTGCTACGTTCAGACAAAATGGTAATACGGAATGATTAACTCAGTATTTAGTAACCAAAAGAATAATAGTTTGAAATGTTATACCCTGGAATGATTTATGTTAGTTAACATTAATGTTATTGCAAGTATATTTTGGGGAAATTATACGACAAATAAACCTATTTCAAACATAAATTTTGTAAATACCTTCATTTTAACTCATAGGACAAGCATTTCTATTTCTACAAATTAGCAAGTAAAATATTTTGAGAGAAAATGAAGACAGAACCGCACTTATTTTTGTAACGTAATATCATCAACCCGTCTCAGTGTCAATACTCTCATTTACATTTAGACGGAAGCCTTTCCAGTTGGCTAGATAAACAGGAAAATGAAAATCCACAACATGAAAGTAACGGGGAAATAGAGTTGCTTGGTGGTGCTGAGGCAAAAGCGACAAGTGCGAAAAACGGTTTCTAGCTTCATTTTTCCCAGCATCCTTCAATTCCTATTACTTTCTCTTTAAGCGTCTCCTCCGGATTACTTTGTAATCTTCAGTCATACGCACCAACATCATCATCAGTCAGCATATTACGTATATAACGAAGAACTCCCCTTCTCCTTATCAAATGGGTTTTACATTCCCTTCTCTCAACCCACTCATCTCATCTTTTTCCTCTACACAGGTCCATGAGCAATCACATCGATTTTTCTCATAAATAGACAGCAACCGGTTTGCCTATATTACAGACTCCAGTCTCAGGGAGACTGCATAATACATTGCATTGACTGGTGGATCCGTCTATAAATGTATGAATTACACGCGAGTCTGAACGCACGCGGCACGCGCACTATTACATGCATACAAAATTCTACAAAAAGTACGATTTTATACCAGATGCTCTGCTTTCTACTTTCTTTCTAACAAACATACATGCTTATACATTAGGTGCATACATTCATAAGCAAATGTTAAGCTCGCAGTTACTCCATAGCCATAATCATCATACTTGTAGCAGTTCAAAATGAGCTACTCAAAATCCCAGTTGAAACATTTATGCATGGTTTCACCGCAAAAATCCAATTTCAGATACTCACTTTTGTACATTACTATTTTATGCTGCTATACATAACAACATTCTCTAATAATCATTTTCATCATCCTACAGCCTCCAGAGGACCAGGAGGACACCAGGACCTTAACTTTTATGCCTACAACATACTATTATGAGAGGGGCACAAGTGTCTTACAGCACCTCGTTAAAGTTTGTGTCCTAAAACTGTACCGTCCAGTACCCAAATATGATTAATAATTTTATTTTTAAATGACTTGTGCAATGCAAAATCAAATGAATCGCCAAAATTTCTTTTATAAAATGGCGAAAGATGTGAGAAAAGAAAGGAATGGTTTATCTCAAATATATGAAGTACAGTATGCTTGCCAAGTCTATCATTTTGTCGCTGAAAGTTGAGTTGAGAGTCAAAGAGTACGCTAGTTCAACACGAGTATCTAACAGCAGTTTAAAAACACGAGCCAGGAAGGACCATAAAGACACTGCGTATATTATTAAATGTTTACGTAAAATAAAATGTAGACAAATAGAGTCTCTTAATTTACTATAAATTTCTTCTACATGTCTTCTGTATACCTTTCGTAGAACATCATCACTTTACCACAATGTCTTTTTAAAAATTACCCATGCAGCACCTATGAAAACTTGGATACAGAATGCAGATGTACATATAAGTAAAAAGAATTTTATTGCCGTTAGCCAATGCCGGTACGTTGTGCGTACATGCATGATTCAATTCTATAATTCAATACGCCTACTTTTAGTTTGTTGAACTTTCTCATTTTGATTCAAGATTATATGAACTGATGACTGACACAGACAAAATACTTATTGTTTATCCACGGAAATTAATAATCTCACTTTACTAGCCCATATACTTCATCCTTTTGAATTACTGAAAAATTTACATTAAAGTGAAAGTGCTACATTTACCATAACTGTGAAGTAATACATTACAGTAATGCAAAGTAGTTCTGGTCACAACGACAAACAAGATAGGTTTATGTAATGCTGAAGCTGGAACAGTCATGACTATAGGGAAGAAATCAGCTTTTAACTTTATCCTCCGTATTACGCTTCACTGCTCTGACTTAAAGCAAATGTGGATAATCTATTTAAAAGTCCCATAAAGTTTACTCAATCGTAGCCGTTTGCATTGTGTAGTTTTGAAAGAACACCAAAATCTTCTTTCAAAATTACCTCCGTCTCAACAATAAATTACTTGAAATGAGCCAGAAAAATTATGGCTCCTTTGTTGTCTAATTAATTGCAATAAATTTTCCTTTGCATTCCAAAACGATTTACTACGGCGCTTTCTCATGTTCATGTCACATTATCATGTAGGGAAAGCCGGAAAAGGCAACTAGACAATTTTAGGCCAGGTTTCTTAGAATCTTCATCTCATCGTTTCCACTTCCATATATGCCTTCTACGATCCTCAAGTCCTTTTCATTGATGCGATATTAAAATTAAACTCTGAACTATTATATTCTGGGCAGTCCCGAAGTAAGAGTAGATGGGGTTACCCGAAACCAGTTTAAAAGCTTTTATCTATTATAAATTATAAAGTATAAAAGACTATGAAACGAGAATAGCCTCTTTACTTTCCCAAATTAAAAATCCATACGTGTGCATATTAAATATATAATCATCAAAGCTTTCCGCTGCAAATTAATTTTTACTGGCTTTTATAAGGTTGAGATTAAAGTTTAATTCGAGAAACAGTCAGCTATAATTAATGAGGATGGAGTCATGGAGTGATGCTAAAAAGACTAAAGAAGAAACGCGTTTAGCAGTAATTTAAATTACTGGATTGGTTTAAGTAATATAAGAACAGAATTCTAGAAACGCCACATATTACCTACATTAGTATTATTATCATTTATTCCAGTAAAATTGGTACCTGGACTATTTAGGAGTATCATGAGAAAAATTATTATTCAGGCCCGCTAGATTTAATTATTTGCAGTTTTAATAAAAAAAACTTTTATAGCGTCTTCACTTGAATCAAATTAGTGAAATATGCAGCCACTACTGTCAATAATATCACATACTAGAAGATTTTGATAGCCGTATATTTTTAATGCATTGGTAGCTACATACATTTTTTGGAAATGATCAAACTTGATTTCACGGCATCATCAAAAAGTGAAGCAAGGAACAAAAATATCTAATATCTTTGTTGATTGCGTTATCTACGCAAGATGAAACAACAGAATATTGTGGGTACATGGTGCGTTTTATACTTGTGAAAATAGTTACTTTCCCCCCTAACATTTTCTTTCCCTTCCCACTTTCTTCAGGGACCTGTTATTTCATTATCATACCTTCAGCCACATCCATAATTTGACGACACTACAAACTGCAGTCTCGGGAAATTCAACCAACAAAAATATGGATTCTATAATATTAGGTACATATTACAATGTACGCATATATTGTGGGTCGGTCGTCTATATAAGCACGCGTCTACCTACACAAAGTAGTGTTACACAAGTTATATAAACTATACTTTTCAAGTCTGTGTGTCTGGAATAAGAGCAAGGCGTACTCTGACGACTGCATACTATATCCAGAGAGAGAATGCTGCTTGAAATGGCTAAAAAGGTAAACGAAAGTAGGATCAGACTCTAAGAAAGTTTTTACTTTCCCCTATGCTTATGTTCTCTCTCCCAGTCTTCCCTCTTTTTTACCATACCAATTACTTTTTCCCAGAGAATGTTTCTCGTGATAAGATGCTATCAAGAATACTTTCAAATTTGAGGTTTTCAAGAAGTCTCTTATTCTCTTCTCATATTCACCTTAAAAGCCAAAAAAGCACTTTCGTCTCATCCGTATATCACTCGTCCCTGTCAACCTCACTTACTACATGAAACTTACCATACTTACCAGGTTGCAAAAGAAACCTTCTCAACACCCAAACTCATGAAATAGATTATATGTTTTTTATCTTTTGCAATAGTTTGTGGTATATGGTAGACCAGCAAAAATTCATATTGTTAGCAGCGCTTGCTTCAGTCACTCACAGCAATCAGCACCACAACAGGTCGGTGCAATCAACATTGACTGCCCATGAGTAGAACGACCCAAATTATGCTTTTTTTGACTTCGAATTTATGCTTTTCGACGAAGAAATTATGCTTTTTATGCTTTTTCTAAAAAATTTCGTTTTTACGATTACAGAAGCCAAAATTTGCATCTCGGCATAA
>JAQIXX010000841.1:0-45302 GCA_034700605.1 Willowsia nigromaculata
TCGTAGACGCCGGGGCGTCTATTTGGGGGAGGCCAGTAATTGGGGGAGGGCGTCTAATTGCGAATTTACGGTAGTATCATTATCAGTATCATTGTGTCGCTGCATTGGAGAGAGAAAGGAAAGCAAGAGAGAATGGAAATGAAAATCCTCAACTTAAAACTCAATCCTTTTTTTCTCTCTCTCTCTCTCTGTCTGTCTGCGATGCTGACTACTACTCCAATTAATTAGTTCCCTTTCTAAACGAGAAGGAACTCTATCTATGCAGATTGTGCTCACTCGCAGCAGTTTCTCTTTCAACCTCATATAAAACCAGTCACTTTCCCTATTTTTCTTTTTCTTGTCTTCTTTGAATTGAAAAGTGGAGGGAGAAGGGAGTATTAAATAGGAGTAGACAACGCGTGTAGAAATAAGTGCCGTTCTTTACTCATCAAAACCATATAGTCAACAGTGGAAACCGCACCAGCAATGAAATGAGAATTTGAAGAATCCTTGCAAAACTGTTTCTCTTTTTTCTCCTCCTAGCATTCCCAAATTATTTATTTAATTATTTCTAAAGCACATTCATAAAGTTACTTAAAAAGCTAAAAAAAAAAAACTGAAGCAAGTTTCTTGAAGACGTAAAGCCAACAAAAAGCAATGCTATTTGATGATAATACGTAACACTGGTAGGCATTCAAGCTTTTTTCCTGGTCAATAATGGGGTCAATCGTGTAGTGAACTTTATTTGACCACTTTTACCTTCCTAAAAGGGTTTCTGCTCCCACAAGTTTACGAAATTGAAATGATGTCATGATGGCTTTTGTTGAAAAATCAATATTATATTGGTTGGCTGATGATGTTTTAACTTTTTTGCAAAAATACTTTTGCAGTTCTTAATTTCATATAGGTCTTCTATTTAGCAGTCCAAATTTTTTTTACAAATACGTATTATACTTTTACCAAGAAACGAGGACTTTTGGCTAAGCAGCTTACGCTGGTCCCTATTATTATTATTTTTCCAGTGTTGATGTAACATTACATCGTCAGCAGCACAATTTAAGTGACATCTTTCACGTGGAGTTCCCTGCGTTCCATATTTACTTTGTAATATCCACCATTAAATATAATCCTTTTGTAGGATCAGAAGCCAAGCACGAAATAACATTACCTACGGATTCGGACCTCAACCGAGAAAAATCTTCTTTTCAAAGAATTCTCCTACTATTTGCTGAAGAACGCTGCTAAACCCAGCATGATGTTGCGTAAAAAGATCAATAATAATATTATTACTCAGTAAATATATGAACATGAATTGGTACATAGCCACTTGTACAGCTTTCAGAGGAACAACAACAGCACATCGATATGGATGACAAAAACGGTATATTACGGAGGAAAATCCGCATCCATCCATAAGTAGGGCTTTGATCTATTCTTGCTCACATTCTGCAGACGCCAAGGAGAAGAGTTTTTCGTTTCAGTGGAATACTACGCTGCCTCCGGAATGCCATTCTAAACACTACATAATAACAGTAAACTATAAAATCACCTTCTTTCCTACTATATTAACTGCTGCTGGGACAGGCATCTCAAAACCATCGTCGTATCACCATGATATCACCTTGATCTGTATGTTTCTCCACTTCACGTGGAGCTACCGACACCCTATAAGTTCTAATATAAAAATAGCTACGTCTGTGCATCTTCCCCGCGTACTTGTATTTTTCCTTTGATGAGATGATAGGCTTCTTTTTCTCAATATTGGAAAAATATCATCGTTATCAGTTTTCACGTGCTACCATCGTCGTCGTCGCATTCACATTTATACCATTTTCCTTTGACATCTCAACTGACATTCTCAGGTTGATTGTCATCGTTTTACTTTCTTCCTACTTCAACGTCTCAAGTTTCCCCACACAAGGTTTCCCTTTCGGGATATGCTCTTGCTTCTCTGACGGGAAAGAAAACTTGGCTGTTCTGCTGCTCGAGTGGAATGGAGACAGTAGATAAAACGCTTTTAAAGGCTTTTCCCACAACTTTTAGTCATGAAAACGATGAATGTGGATTATTACTTCTTTCTTATATATTTTAAGATAGACATATACAAAGCAATACTTATAGTTGGAGGGGTTGTTTGGATGCGTAAGGGAAAAGTGAAAGAAGGAAAAATAGATTTCTATGTGTGCCTTCTCTAATGCGCGTAATACTCTGTAATGATGATGGTAATAGCCTCTGCCTTCAAGGTATTAACTAGTCATTACTACTTGGTCTCTCCTTCCCCATCACCTTCACCACCATACTCAACGCTCTGCACACACACACGTCTCTTCCTGATGCTCCTATTCCCAGAGAGAAAGTAGTACGTGTTTGGTGTGGAATGGAATGGAGTAGGAACAGGGCAGAAGATATATTTACATTTTTAGTAGCTGGAAGCTACACAGGAATCCCTCTCTCTCTGCTCATGTATTGTATGCTTTTATCCTCTTAGCACTACATACAAGACAACGCACTTGCATTCATGCATGCATACATATTGCAACAGGGATAAATCGGAAATGCCATAGCTTTTACATGGGAGAATGGCAAAAGCTGAGATTTTTCGCATCCCTTCTTGTCTAAATAACATTTTTGTTGTTGATAATGTAGTCCATATTTTATAGTAATCACAGAGTTAGAAGAGGGGCCAGAATAAATCGTGCAATTTAAGATTTAAAACTGCAGAACCTTTCGTTTGGCTCTGGTCTGCTGTAGCTTTCCATTCACACTCTCAAATGATAGTGGTGGTGGTGGCGGAATAAAAAGCTCCCTAAATGGATTCTAATCGCCTAAATGAAATGACTGGGGAGCAGTCATCATCATCATCAACAGTAGTAGCAAGAAGTATATAAATACATATAAGCAACAACACAACACCATCACAGGCACACTCATTTCTCGACATTTTCACTCTTCCCATGTCTGTTTCTCCTCTGGAGAAAGGTTTTTTTTTCTCTTTTAGGAGGGAGCAGGGAGTGAAAAAGTGTGAATGTGCGTGTGTATCGTGGTTGTATGGGCCGTTGCGTTGAAAGCTTTCAATCTTACACGTTACAAGAAGAAGAGAGAGAAAAAACTTTGTACGAAGAAAGAATCAACCGTGATTGCTTTTCTTGGAGACTAAATAAAAACACAGAGCTCGCTCGCTTACTTCTCTCTCATTCATTCATGCACTCAACTAATGAAAATGAAATCAGAGCTTTGGTATAAAAATCTAGTATTGGTGGTGGTGGTGGTGCGCTCCGAGTTCGGGTTGCCTTTGGTGCTGCTGACAATAAAAGAAAAAGTCAACCAAGCGTGCATTCAAAGCAAACAAAGTGTATTGTGTATGTATATCGAGTCTGGTGTGTTTAGTAAATGCAGAAAGAGAGGAACGGATTCCGATATGTCACGTTCATACTTACATGCAATGATGACAACGGGGTACGGTGGAAGGGCATGGGAAATGATGGTGGTCTTGGTTGGAATCCTATGCGAGTGGATGGTTGGTTGATGATCATGAATGCGATGCCAAGCAAGTTCATGGACTGGGTAAAAAAGTGAAAACACACATAACACATTATATGAAATGTAACAATGAACTCCCCGTTTTCCATTGTCTCTTTCCATGAAAAGCAACTCGAAAAATATAATCGATCGTTGAAATGGGAAGTTCATGAAAGTAAACGATTGACACCGCTAGATACGGGTGATAAAACTGTGATGATGATCGCGATGATGATGGTGATAATGGTGGGGTGGATAACTTTTCGATTCACTTCACTCCATTTCATTAGCGGTCCAATGGGAAACACTACAGATTTACATATATGATGAAGATAATATCTGTATTATACTCCACTAGTCGCAAACTGATTTCCTGTAGATGACATTTTTTTCTCACGTAGTAGGTAAGGTACCATTTCTAAACTTATCAGCGATGTTGATATTAAATGCAGGTCAGGTTTTTACAAACGTGATCTATCTGGAGCTGGTATAAATTTCTCTTGTTTTCGTGGAAAGTTTTAGAGCTTCAGGTATATATGTGTCGTATAATAAATGATACTGAATGCGAAGAAGTAAACAACTTCATTAGGAGACAAAAGGCTCTAGTTAACAGGCTTCCACATAAAAACGTACATTGTAAGAAAAATCAAAACAGAATATGTGCACATCCTGTCTACTAATAATGCTTAGAATTTGCGAACGACAAAGTGGAAGTTTGTTTGCACATTCAAAATTTAACAAGATAAAATCATGCTGAGAACAGAGGAAGATGTGAAAGTGAAGCATGTATACTTTCACGTCGACGACGTACACATCTCAATAATAGAGTGTGCCATTTACCATGTGCATCTTCATCAGGAGGAAGAAAGTCGCTCACTCAACAAGAAAACGTGATTATTTAAAAGGCTTCCTTTTTTCGTGTTCCCTTCCCAGTCATTCACCCATGATCCATCCTCTCCATCCGATCTCATTTCCTTTTCCCATTTATTACTATAAACAAGGAAATCATATTTACGTATATCCTGCTGCCTTGCAAAGCAACAGTAGGAAATATGAAGAAGGGGAAAGAAGATGCACACGCCAGCAAAATATTCATATATTGAAGGAGGAAACTGCAAACTTTTACATCAGCAATGCAGCATCAGCTCCACTTCATTCTACTCAAATGCATTTAAATTCATTGTCATCATCGTTATTGGCTGCACGCATATCACAAACTTGCTCAACTCCCTCATTATTATATTAGTTTGCTACCCACTATACACTATATATAATGTAATTTTGTCTCACAACTTTCCTACCACTCGAATTTACAAGGTAAAAGTGGAGACGCATCCGAAAAACAAAAAAAAAGGAGATGAATGGTGGGTGTAAGGCTAAAAAGGCTTCTTTCAAACGTCATTTACACATGAAATGATATGGTGATGATCAGCATGAATTTCAAATGCTTTTCAGTTGGAAAACTTTGATCGATATATAATGTATAATAATAGAGCGGTTGTTGAGTTGACTGGCTCCATCATCATCATCGGCATCATTGTCGGCATTCACACTTTTAATTCGCATGTGGATCCTGTCATAATCACGCAACGAAACCACTCAATTTTAATTTTACCCATTTCAGTTTGCAAACTAATTTAATCAATTTTACATATTGAGTTTTGTGTACAAATGCAATTTTCTTGTGATTTACAGCGGAAGCACTGAAAGGCAAGGAGTACTATGGAAAATGGATCGGTCAAATCACCCAATACGCGCACAAAGTCTCTGGAAAGGTCTACGCTGTGGATGAGGATACCTTATTTATCAAAGAGTTTACTTATGATGGCTTAGGACCAGGTATGTAAATTGATATTTTTATAGACCAAATTGTTCATTTGAAAAACTTAAAAAATTGAGCATTTCCAAGTGTGTACGTTTCTACTTTTTCTCCACTTGGAGTGATAAGTGATAATTCTATAGCTCTTATATGTGTACTCAAAAGCACAATGTCATTATTACTTTGTTCATTTTATATATAATTATTATTATAAAGTTGGGGAGCGGAGCGAGAAGAATGGCGACAAAAAAGATGATAATGATTTTGTATTGTGTGATGTAAGATGAGATGAGAGATATATGATGACACAATAATGCCTCATCATGATCTTCTAAACACACACAAGATATGTACATTCATGGAGTGACTCTTGAGTCCTCTCCTCTCTCTTTTGCAACAATAGTAATAAGGCTGGAAGTATACAAAGTCAAAATTGTGCTGGTGGACAGCGAAAAGTGGAATAATAAGAGGAAAGGCGGAACTTGATGACGAGGAAAGGGTATATTAAGGAATGAAATGAAGAGAGCTACTAACTCAAGTACAAATAAATATACATTGCACACCATTAACAATGACGAAGAAAGGAAACGCGGGGTTTGTCTGTGTCTGCTAATAGTAACTTTTTACTATTATTTCATCTTTTTTCTCCATTTTCTGCTGACTGGGCCCTTTTCTCATCCTAGCTGAGAGTATAATGTGTTGTATGAGTGACACAGCGACATTCTTGTCATCCTCATTTTCATCTTTCCTTTTCATTCCTTCTTTTTTATTCTTCTTTTGCGAGGAGAAGAGGCTCAGTAGCAGGCCAAAGAGATTCGCTCGTCGTTTTGTATTCTTTGTTTGGCAGAAGGGAAAAAATCATCATCAGGTTTTTTGATCCACTGCAGCTTTTTGTGACTTTGCTGTGCTTCCTACTGAGGAGTCGTCTTTTACATACCAACTACCCAGTGGGATTGTTATTACTTATTATTATTGCAAAACGGAAATATTAAATGGCATTGATGGGAATAATGAAAGAATCAGTGTATAAGGCTTCATTTGGAAAAAATCGACACGTGCACTATTATTATTACCTCTAGCACATGTACAATTAGCTTGCAACCTATAACAGTATTTATACCAAATGCATAAAAAAATACCAAATCCAATGGTCCCCGTCTTTTCTCCAGTCACCATTTTCATATTTTTATCCTTTTTTTGGTCTCGGATGAAATTTCATTCCGTTCCTTTCTTGAGCTGATATTAGGCTGCTGAGGCAAAAGTGAGTTCAGTTCAGTGAGTCGCAAGACCATCAGTGACATTGTATAATATCTAATGTATACATCATCGTACACACAAAATCCTACACTACTATGGAGTCCTCTCAGCTCTGTTCCTCGTCATCATCTTCGTTTTCATCACGATGACACAAAAAAGGAGATGCAAACTGACACCAAGTTAAACGACTTGTTCTTGCCTGCTCCCACCATACACTACTACTATTTGCTTCAGTTGAGTTTGCTCATGTAGAAATGGAATGGAAAGAAGAAAAGAGAATGGAATAGCACTCCACTTGTCTTCTTTTTTATACCAAAAAATGCAACGAAATACTCCATCTCGATTGCTACGGTGCGATTCCTCCTATTTCTCGAAGAAAAGAGAGAGAGAGCGGAAAAAATGCTTTCCCCTCCTTCACCATTCATTCTTCTGAATGAATGAATACAACGAAGAGAGAAAAGTTTGTAGCGGTAGCATGGCAGCTTGTACCATTCACTTTATGACTTTTTTCCCTTGAAAACCAGCTCATTTCTTTCTCATTTCGTGAAAGATGAGGAGGTAGCTGACGATCATGGCGATGTCGAATACGACGAGACAACCGTTTTTATTTCCTTTCAACTGAGACGCACACACAAAACAACATATTTTTACCGTGTATTATTATTACTATTATTGATCTATGATGTATTATGAAGCATGAAATGAAATGCATTCCTGGAAAATTCTTCTTCCTTGTCAGCGACGAATGAAATATAAAGAGCATGATCATCTCATTTTACACTTGAAAACTATGCGACTTTACACTTTTTTAATCTCTAGCACTTTTTTGTTTTCATTTTAGACGCTTACTTCTGGATTGGTAAAAATGGAGATCCTTCACCATCCGGAGTTATTGTACCGTTCCCGGATGACTACACTGACAAGTAAGATTAAAGAAAGAGTTGAATTTCGAACGCATACCAAAAATACGTACAAGACGAGGGACACATACTTTCTCATTTGCATTTTATTACAATAATTTTCCATTTCCCTCAAAGAATAGCTGTAGGAGACGACACATATAAGGCCGTGTCGATAAGTCAGTTGAAATTGGACAAGTGAACTCCGCCCATTTCGTGTTGAAAGATTGAGCCAAAAATAAAAGAGAAAGATGTGCCTTTTTATGTATGTATGATGATGTGACACATACGCTGATGAAAGTAGTGCGGTTTTGGTAAAAGTTTATCAAGTTGACGACGGTATTTAAGTCCATTAAAAAGAAATGTAGCGAGAGAAAGCTTGCATAGCGCTATGTCATGCACAAAACGCACTGGAGAAAGGTATACACACGACAACAACAATGCTCAATACATTATAAAAGCATCAGTCCATTAGTCAATTGACAGAATGATTTACACTGGCTGTAATTGGCAACGGGGCATGGAAGGGAAAGGAAGGGTGAAAGGGAATGCGACGCGCAAGAGAAGAGGAAAAGAGATAATGCAATAATTTGTTGTGTGTGTGTGTATATCTTTGTTTGGTTTGGCTGAATCACATAATCACAATCATGATACGAGTTTGACTTGGCTTTTGGCAGGCAAACAAAATGCATATTTATTCAAATGTAATGTTCTAATTTTCATCTTCTTCCTTGTTTATTTTATTGGCACACAGGGAGCCACCCGTTCTAACAAGCTTTAGCAAGGAAGACGTAATCCTTCACCTGCCACCCGGCTACAAAATCAAGGATATTGCTTGGCTCTCTGTTTGGTGCCGTCGTTTCACAGTATGCCTCTGAAACCTAATTCCAAATGTGTGTTCAATAAACAGCTTATGCAAATTTGCCTTTTAAATTTTTATTTTAAAGGTAAACTTTGGAGACATAAAAATTCCCAAGAATTTAGTTGTGCCGACACGGAAGGTGCTCCCGGAGTTTAGACGGCTTGCTCACGGCCTCCGTTCCGGCAATATTACCATCCTCGACTCGAAAACCTTTTACATTCCAAATCTGCATTATGACGGGGCTGGGCCTGATGCTTTCTTCTGGGTTGGAACGGGCGATGAACCGAACACAGGTGGGAGGAAAATACCCAATGAAAAAGGAAGGTATGTTCTACGCAACAAAATACAGGGCTTTGTGAAACTCGAAAAAGCATACTTTATAATAACATTTTATTATAATATTATGATAGCTTGGATGTTCTGAATGGGTATGAAGGAGAGGATATTGAGCTGAAACTTCCGGATGATTTAACTGTCTACGACATTGACTGGCTTAGCGTTTGGTGTATCACGTAAGTCATGGAAAATGGAAAAGAAAAAAAATCACATCACCACCATGTATGTAATAATAATGATAATATTACTCTGTGTAATGCTATTACGCTTTTACAGCTACAAGCATAACTTTGGTCATGTGAGAATACCGAAACACGACTTGACTGTTCCTCCATCCCTGGACAAATTCAAAATCAAGAAGGTATGTATAATACGTATCGATCGTAGGAAATGGAATTAAGTGGAAATGAAACATTGTTATTTGCATAAAATTTATATAGCCTCTTCTCTGAAACCAGAATTCGCACTATGTCTTACTTCCTGTCTCTTTCTATTTTCTTTCTCTCTTTACGCTGCTTTACTTCCGCTGTAAATACATTTTGCGCTTTCACAACCTTCTCTTTCAAAATATTGTCATCGGGGTGGCATATGTGTGTATGCATATTTACAGCCTGTACATTCACTGTCCCCTCCGTATCATCCATACTCAGTTTCAACTCCACGATCAACTTTCTACCCGCATACAAAGACGACCGCCGTAAGTATATGATGAACAAGGGGATAGAGTATAGCGCTTGCACGGACGTCTAATAAAATGTATGAGTTGTGGTAATAAATGCAATTCATTTTCTCTCCTTCCGCTATCTATCCCTAACAGAAAAGTTCGTCGCAGCCTAAGGATGGCTTTTCGAACTGTAAAGATCTTCTTGACGGAAACGTTCAACTTCAGTGGGATCGGGAAGGGGAGGACTACATCAAGTTCAAGTTGTCCGGTCGAATCGAAGAGAAACAGTGGGTTGCACTTGGTAAGCGAACGAGTATTAAGCTTGAGAAAAGAGCTTTCACGAGAAAATATCCCAAAGAACTCAGATAATTGGCCATAATTGAAGAAAACTTTATTTTCTTGAATATTTCCTCATCGTCCTCTTCTTGGCAGGTTTCAGCCCAGTAAGAGGAAAGACGCAAATGGTGGGTGCGGATGCGGTCGTTGTCTATTATACCCCTTCTTCTAGAGAAAAGTATCACGCGGAGGACTACTTCATGTCTGCCAAGTCACAGGTTAATACTGTTACTAAACACATCTTTGTGATATGGAGTACTGAAATCTTAATGGTAACTCAATTGGTTGACAGTGTGATGGCAAGAATGGTGTGTGCCCGGACAAGAGAATAGGTGGTTCCAATGATGTTCAAATATTACACGGCGCCCGCAAAAATGGAGTAACCACAGTCATGTTTAGAAGACCCATCAAAACTAGAGATGTAAGTGATACACCGCCATTATTTGTTTCACAGAGTGCCGTTTGAAATGCTAATGTAATTACTTTGAATCGAATATACAGAGCCTAGACATGTCCTTGGAAGATGATGAAGTTAACATTTTTGTTGCAATTGGAAATCTAAACGGAAGGAATGAAGCAAATTATCACTTTGGAACACGAACAGGTCCTGAAGGTAAGGTGGACTCTATAACTTTTCTGTAGATTGTAATTTTTGGGGATGGTTAACATATATTTTAATAACTCTCATGCTGCTTGGGTAATCAGGACATGCTAGAACGAAGCACCATCATCATCAAGTTACCTATCATAATGCTCGTAGAACTGCACCATACGGTATTTTTTGGGACTAACAGTGGAATTATTCATAAGCAGAAATATTCGTTGCTAATATTTGAAAATTATTCCAATTTACAGAGGACATTAGGATCATTCCCAAGGGAAGAGGCGATCATTCATGTCTCACCATCATCGACGATGTTCCTTCAGATGTTGGTCCTCGAATTAAGCCTTGGCCACCCATTATAATTGAAGGGGTGACGAATTTCACTGCAAGAATAGGACCAACTGGAGGAAAACGGGGCTACACCGCGATCACAGGTGTGTGTATTTTTTAATTATCCATGAAAAGAGTTTCGTGTGTTTTTTCGTGTACAAAATATGAAATACGTTTTATCAATTTGTGCTGCTAATTGGATCAGAAAAAAATCCAGGAGCTTTCCGAACCGATCATTATGGTACTTGATGCTGAAAGTAAATGTATTAAAAGCTAGACTGGTGCTTAATTTGTAATGTTTTCACTTGAATTAGGTAATCCATCGTGGGGAATTTGCTGGTACTTGAATGATCAACTCATTCCAGAGATTTACGTGGAGCGTGGGGAAACCTACAATTTTTGGGTAGAAGGAGGTATGCAGAAGTAAAATAATATTTTGGTATTAGACTCGCCGTGTTTTCCTGGAGCAAGTAAATTTATGTGTTGTACTTTGTCTCTATCAAAGGGGATGACAGCAAAAATCCTAGTCAATACCATCCATTCTACATAACAGACAGTGCAGAAGGAGGCTACGGCCAAAAAAGTGAAGCGGAAAGAACGAAGCAAGAAGTGTATGCCGGGGTTGGGTTTGACAGTTCAGGCTATCCATTTCCAAAAGCAGGTTTGTTTGAATTTCCAAATCAAGATCATTGAAAAATTAGAAGCAATGTAAAATGTAATTTGTGAATCATATTGTGCATAAGTTTGGTGAATGTGTAACTGTACAACATTCTTGGATTTATTTCAATACTTTTAAACACATTATTATATCTCCTTACAAAAGCTGTGCGTTAATGCTCACTGGACATTATAAGCAAAGGGAAAGGGTAAACTTTTCATGCGGCTATGTGGACGGCAAATGCTCATATAAATTGGCTCAAAGTCCAAAACAATGAGAGTGTTGATTGCTACGAATGAATGCTTTGATTCTGATTAAGTCGTAATGCTGCTATTTCACAGCCGGAAGATATTGCGAATGGGAGCACAAGACAACGGACAAGTCTGCCCAAAGTGAGTCCTTCGAGGCTTATCAGGAGACGCTCAATTTGAGATGTCAAGACGGGCGACCAGCCTTGCTCACGTGGACCGTGCCACAGCACGCTCCAGACACGCTCTACTATCAGGTACAACCTCGTATCTTTCTTCCTTATAGCTTACATGGAAATTTTCAACAATATTGTAAATCTTTATATTATTCATAAAATTTCAGTGCTATACGCATAACAATCTTGGATGGAAAATCCACGTATTGGATAAGGGGAGAAAGAGAAGGGATGGGTTAACCAACGGAGCCTCTATCCTCACTGCCCAACTTCTAGTCTTCATTCCTATGTCGTCCTGTTTCATCTTCATGTCTGTGATTCGTTTGCTTCTTTCCCATCCCTCGTCGTAGAACATTTTTCATACTATTCGTTAATTATTTAACAGAAAACACGACAAACAAAAGTGAATATCCAATAAATATTGTCGTCATTTTTCATACTACCACAATAACAATTTTACAAAGAGTCCCACACCACGCCCACCCCACCATATTCATACGACCGAATGGCATCCAAAGATAGCGTCGATTTACTACTACTTTGTCACACCAACTACTTCAATAATGAATGTTTACATGTTATCATACATTAGCATATCCATAAAATAAAACTCAATTGTCACAAATACATATTATTTGATCCGTATCACAATTACAATCATTCGTACACGTCAATAACTCTACACAGTAATCGTACTTAAATAATTTGGTAAGTTTTAGGATATGAATGTGAACATATTGATACAAAAATTATTTTAAACAATATTGATTCAGTTGCAGTCAATACAGCTGAATTTTCTCGTCAAAGAATGATTGATGGACAATACAACAGTATTCTAAAATCGCATATATTTGAAATGAAACCTATTGCATAACTATTCGTATAGATATATTATCTATTTGCCTGCGTACATTTATTAGCTGTACTTTAGGATATATTTAATTAATACTTTAGCAGTTTACTAAAATACAAAACTGTTTATACATGTACGACAATAATAATTCATAGCAGAGGTATTGATTATTGAAAAAATATTATTTAGACGGATAGCTAAGTTCTCCCGTGGATGCTTCGCGCAAACACAACTCGTCAAACACAAAGCGTAATATTAAATTTACAAAGATACCATCAAAAGTTTATTACTATTTGCCTGTATCTTTTTGATCATAAAATTTAGTTTAGAAAGAAGGCAATTTTAATATAGACTTTTAGACGAAATTTCTGTTATTTTGTTTTACCTTTTTAACACGAAATACTAAAAAATACCCGGTTTTCCAATGGAAATCTTCATTTAATCGATTTCTTCCTGTTTTACTTCACCGAATACGGACACACTATGTTAGAATGGGCGTAATTGAAGTAATTAAATCATGGTTTTGTGACTGTTTGGAATGGAAGTTTCATTTTTTTCTCTGGTCGGATAAGGAGGAGGAAAAGGGGTTAATGTCTGGAATGTAAAAGTGTTAGGCGTTTTCGTTTCTAGATAAGTAGCAAAATCGGCCTCTTTAAATATTACTTGGATGATATAAACCTATAAACCAATCAATACTTAGTAAAAGATTATAACGGGAAAGAGGCAAAGTTTTGGAAAACAAGACTAAATCGTTTATCTTTTTTTTCAAAGCTTTAATTTTATTCATGTGATGATTTAATGATGAGAAAATGGAAATTTATAGCTTTGCAAAAATATGTACGCAAGTAAATCATTATGGATGAAAATTTTAAGAAAACTTGGTATGCATTAAGAACAGCTAGGGTAAGACTAATTCCATTATAAGTAAACGTTTGAGTATTATATAGACAATAATAACTTGACATTGGTACTAATGCCAATGAACAGATTTATATTTTTATTTTTAAAGAAAAGATTCATCTTTAAATTGCTGTGCAGACAATAAACCGTCACACTAGGGAGGCATCCCAAGTGCGGCAAATCTCACAACCAATTTAAATGGTTAGGGTAAAGGTACAATAAAAAATAATTTTAATCGTATTCAATGTTAGTAACATAAGACAATACAGAAAAATTATGGACTCTATGATTGGTACGGTTAATGTACGTACATTGAACTTAATTTTTATAAGGTTCATGTGTAGCGATGCGTTTATAATAATATGTTGTTGTAAGCAGGTAAATTTAATCGTATAGTAAGAGCAAAATCAATATAATATGATACAAAGTGTTGACTATTGACAATATAAAAACAATATGAAATTGATTAAACGAATCCCAAGCAAATATATGATAATTTTGTACTTAATGCTACACTTACGGAATGAAATATTAATGAAGATTTTTATGCGAGTCAGTCAGTATAGTGGTATAGGCGAAATAACGTTTAAAATAGTGAATTTATAAATGATTAGAACTATAAAATAAGAGGATTCACTAAATAGATGATAAATCATAATAGGTAATCTTATACACGAATAAATGTTATGTCATATTGAATCTTCTTATATTATATAAAAACAAGTATTCAAAGGAGTAATTTAAGTTCAATTTAGTGATTGAGCTGTAAATGCTTGATAGAGTGTATTGGAAGTAGCGTAATGAAAGGTTTGAAAAATTCAAAAGTTCTAGGACAGTTGATTAGCAGAATTTACTCTAGTGATTCGATTGTAGAATTTAGATTTATTAGGTGCGAGTGAGCTACTTTTTAATCCAAACACAAAAAATGTCATTTCATTATCACATTTCGTTTGGCATTTAATGATGGCTGATAACCATAAAAATGAATGTGAAAAAATGCAAGTGAAGTGAATTGCCATGAATAATAATAGCAACTAGCCAATGTGATTCCCTGAAAGCTTTAATAGTAGCTAGAAACATATAGACCTTCAAAATATTCTTAGGCGCATATACATGTATTTCATAATCATAATGGACGAATGCAATAATCAGAAAAATTAAATACCTTTCTCACATCCGGAATGTCAGTAGAAATTATTTATTTACCATTTCAATTTACTCTAAGCCTGTGGAAGATTAGTATGGTAGCACAATTACAGTAAGGTATACAGAATTTTGTCGCGCTCCAAAAATGCATCTTCATTTTAAATAATTGATTATTTCCTTCAAATCCTGATTTAGTGCAACTTTTACTTCCAAATGTTTGAACATGTTTGCAATTTCCTTGCAAGTTTTTGCTAAATAGTTTAAGTTCGTACGTTTTGAATTCTTGTGAAAAATAATTCTGAGAACTTACATTATTATATGTACATTATCTTACGTTGCAGGTAAAAATTTATGTTTTCTTTAGAAGTACGAGATATGTAAGTACTTAACTATATATAGATATAAAATATTTGTATCCGCTGTAATAATATTATTATCATCAAATTGTGTTTGTATTCATGTCGATTACGATACTAAAAAGGTCAACTAGTAAGAGTCTTTGTGGTTTAACCCGAAAGAGTTGTAAAATAAAGGTTGGAAAATAAATGAGTTTGGTTGATGGATATTTAAATACCTTACAAATACGAATTTGTAAAGCAATTATTTACGAAAACCAAGGCAAGTATAATTTGTAGAAACCTCATTACTGAAGACCACCATGGAGCAACAGCAGCTTGCTCTTGTAGTTTTAAAATAGCACCATCTTCTAAACTTCACAGAAGCATGCATCTGAGGAAAATACAATTTCCTGTTTTCATCCATTTACAAATTCTTAAAACTTCAAATCGATTTGAGTTCTCTTGTGCCAATCATCAATTTTTTAATAGAACGAAAACGTTCTTTCATCATGTTACATGATTATGGTTTGCCAAACGCAAAACTTTATCGTGATGACATACTAAACTGGTAAACCACATAAATTACATAATGTCAAATACAAATCATGAATATAGTATTGATTGATTCTACAGCATAAAGCCTCTAATGTCCACTCAAACTCAATGCAAGCAGTCAGTTTTATGCAATTTCTTGTGCAGAAATGAAGAAACATGCAAAATTGAACGCAAACCCTGTAAACATTTCAAATTCATGCACCAAAAATCATGAAGCGCACGGGTTTTCGGGTATTATTAATTTTCAAGTTATTAACCAATAAACCACTTTTGAATCAATTGGATTGCAAAGGAGCACACTTGTATGCTTTATTCGACACCAACGACCCAATTGTCTCAATGAGTAAAACTATGTACATAATCAACGCGCGTATCTAAGTTGGATACGAATGAGATATTCTAAATTGAAAGTATGAAAAGGTGAATGGCGATCGATGTTGGATGTGTGAAGATGATAACTACTTATGTTTCGCTTAAGAAAACCTGAATATATCCCGTGTGCGTATTGCGCAAGTTGCCACCATCTAAGATAAGCAATTTTAACATTGCTCTCGAATTCTCTTGAAGCAAGGAATAAAATATATTATGTACCTTTTCATGGCTTAGCATCAAAATTTACAAAACTAACAAATGATGTTCTTTTGTATGATGCTGAATTGCTGAACAAATAATATACGTGCAAAGCATTCCCCCAATCCTTTTTCCTTCTTGGCTTTGCATTCATTCCTCCGAATCCCCACGCATGATGTTGAGCGTGAAGGAAATGAGAATCAAGTGATATGATCAATGATGATGGCACAGTACACAGACCTAGTATTGAGCTTATACAAGCGTTGTATTGGATGGTGGTGCTACCGTGCCGGGCTTACAAGATATAGATGGAAACCATTCGCATATAGATTGAGAGCAGAGAGAAATAACTTGTATCTATATCTCTGGACACTGTTGGAAACTTACCTATAAATTTGCAAATTATTTTTTACACATCTGCGGTTAAAGTAAAATTGTGGAGTAAAAGTAGGAGTTGCTGTAATTCGAAAATGAGTTCTGAAGACAAATTTGTCGTGACAGCTCTTCCAGCTGAACAATTTATAACAACCTTGTGCGAAAAAATTGGAGATATTGCAACTGAAGCGATTTCATCAAGGGGAGTGTTCTTGATTGGCGTCTCAGGTATATTTGAATATACGTGTGTTTCCTATATTATCAATTTTGATATGTGAATGTGAATTTACGTCGGATTTGACAATTAAATTTATGAAACAGGTGGATCAATAATAAACTTTCTCGCGGAAGGGCTCCCAAAAATCTCCAGTGACTTTTCCAAATGGAAAATATTTTTGTGCGATGAAAGGCTTGTGCCTGTGGAGGATGGAGAGTCCACATTTGGCTGCTACAAAAGGAAATTGTTACCGTTGTTAAATGGATTTCCTGAGGAGAATTTTATTCAAGCAAATGTATCTCTTGCTGGTGGGTTGCATTGTGTTAATTAATCATTGCATGTGAATGCTCATAACATTTATTATTTAAATTTTGTATGTTTTGTGGTAGGCCCAGCATCTGCTCAAGATTATGAGAGCAAACTGAGAGCTCTTTGGACCGATGACCCGAGTAGTGCATCTTATGGAATGAGCGATTGTCTTCTTCTGGGAGTCGGTCCTGATGGACACACTTGCTCACTCTTTCCTGGCCATCCTGTCTTGGATGTGGCTGATCGATGGGTTACCAACATTGAAGACTCTCCCAAACCGCCCCCAGCAAGGATAACCCTTACTTATCCATTCATCAACAAAGCTACTAACATACTGATCGCTGGCAAAGGAAAGGAAAAATGGACTATTTTGGATCAAGTGAAAAATGGAACAGATTATCCTATTGGAAGAGTTGAAAATCCGGGAGGTCGTCTTGAGTGGATCTTGGAGGCAGTTTAAACATGAGCGATCATTTACACCCGAGATCTCTTTCTATCTCTCTATCACTATTCACATAATAATATGTCAACAAATTATCTCGCCAAAAAGGGTCTGCTCGTGGTAATAGTTATTCGGTTATTCCGTAGTCTGGTAGAATAATATGTGGGGAATTTGGAGGGGAATTTTCGAAACCAAAGGGTACAACGGTGATAATAACTATTTGTAAATATTTAGTAAGATGTTAACATCATCAATGTGCTAAAGTGAAAGAAACCTAATAATATCAAAGTACCGATAATTCAATCAATCAAGTGAAATAAGACTTATCAATGTCAATCAATATTTTAGACATTTCTTCATTCAGGGTTATTCTTGACAAATACAAAATATGGATAGGTAATTATAATTACTTAAAATCAATACATTCCTTTTGAAATGCACAAAGAGTTTTGAAATTGAACTGAGTGATTCGTTGGTAGCTACAAACATAAGATAATATACAATATATGAATATACTAGTTTTATAAATTGTTTTATTTCACGTTTATAGAAGCACAAGAGAAAATAAATTATATATCATACAAGCAACATACAAAAATTTTAATACGAAAAGTATTAAAAATCACTCTAATGGACTAACTTTATTTCTAATGTACTACTAACTAAGCATTCATGCACACACGATGGGGTAATTTGGTAGAGTGGCCGTGGCGTATTTATGAAGAGCCTTCAGTTGCAACGGTCGATATTGCCGCTGCGTAAAAGGGTCCTTGATCTTTGTAAATCTTTAGTCGGCCGTAATTTTCAGGAGACAGCAACTTTGAAGCACTCTGTGAATCTGCGATTATGCAAACAATCTTGTATTTTGCTATCAAGCACTCCTTGTCGGGTTCAGCATCACGATTGGTCAGAAATTCAACCACTCCAGCAGTGCGAAGATAGTGTCTTTGAGCCCATTCCAGTGCTGCAACGGATTTTAGAAAGTTGAGAGAGCTGAGCCTTATGTCGGGAAACGGTTGTTGGACGAGATCAAATAGGATGGAAATTTGAGGGAAGAGAAGATTGAACCAGGTTGGAAGGCAGGCTGGATCTCCCTCCTTAAAAAATTACACAATGAATAAACCTTATACTTTGATTTCATTGGAGTTAATTAATAATATGTAATTCCTTACATCTGTTCCAAACAAAATGGTCATTGCGTCAATTACACGTACGCGATATTCCGCCTGCGAGTTCTCAATTATCTGCCGTGCTTTCTTGAAACATTCGTGAGTTTCTGAAAAATCCACAAAATATTCATTACTTTTTCCGTTGCACTCATATAGAACATATTATAGTTGTTTTAAATTATTATACAGTACCAGCTTTTCCAAAAAGATACTTTTTGCCTTCTTTGGTACATCCAATGTAGCTCAGGGTCTCGATTGCCACACAAGTGACATAAATTTCAACATCTCGTCTAACAACAGTTTCCATTACTATCTCTCGTAATCTGGGTGGGGGCAACTGATTAACGCCAATTTTTCCAATAAACTTCAGGGTTTCTGGAAATAGAAGACTGCTGAGAGGATTACTATCAAGTTCCTGAGTGAGTCGTTCAATTTTTTCGATGACACCTATTTTAGTGACTGCCTCTAATCCAAAAGGGGTTCCAGCCAAAGTTCCAAGAATCTCCAGAGCATTGGCACCTCCCAAAGGATCCCCATCACCAAAAACAATGTCGCTGAGAGTGGTCGTCAGGTTCATGGAGCCTTGTAGGTTCTCAAAGAGAGTTGGTGATACAGAAGCCAAGTTGGCTAGAGTTTCGTATACACGATAACGCTCTTGGGAACGACTGCTCATAGATTCAATCAAGCTTTTGAAGAGAATCATACACTCTTGGGATCCGAGGTATTCTGCACCAGGCGGGGTGGCAGCGAGTTTCACGATGAATTTACTTGCTCGATTTGCAACGGAAAGTTCCGGGTAATTGTGCTGACGAATGGCTGCCGAAACCAACTGAGACTGATTGACGCACAATAATTCCGTTGCGTTCTCCGATTCCAAGCATTTCTCCAACTAGAAGATGTTTTGAATATTATTACACTTGAGTTTTTGGACATGCAAACAAATTAACCTACTGATTTAAAAATCGTCAAACCTGTGCTATGACCAAAATACGGACATCTGGCAACGGATGTAGATCCAGCCCCTCCAGCATGTCTTTATTATACTTGGAAATAATGTCAGCTGGATCAGCGATACTCATTATTTGTTTGAGAATGTCGCACGCATTTTGCACCAACTGCCTGCAAATTGAAAATTAAAATTTTAACATCTCTTCCAATGTTAAATACAGATTTGAAATAATTATGTGGAACATGTCAATGAAGGTTCTTACTCATGCTCTGGATCAGGTGACAGGCATCCAAAGAGTGCTTCCACGAGTATATGCTCATTGGAAATTACTTTGTCAGCCAATTCCGCCCGAGAATAGTGACCCAACGCTGTCTTCAAATTTAATACAAGCTCGGTTAGTTCAGCAGCGTCAGATGAAGCCCCGAGCTTCTGCACCAAACTTTCGACAGTCTCTGCAGAACCCATTCTTTGCGTTCAAAGATCTAAAAAAGCTTAAATAATTGACTATCCAAATGAGACCTCTTGACACTGGACAATAATTGACTTATTCCAGGCAAACTGCTAAACACTTTATTCAGCAATTTAACTATTAATTGAAAACAACGACTCCTCACTCGCAAAGCAAATCAAAGCCTAACACACACAAGCCACACACAGCAAACAGCAAACAACACATTTGATAGATGACAAGGCTATCAGCTATCTGCTCTGCTCCATCTCTCAACTTACCGCTTGTAAATACGCCTGCTGATGAAGTTTCTTCATTCTCACCTTACCCCAGAATGCCTTTCCTGATCTTGTATCCTATCCAACCTAATTGTCAGCAGCAGAATAGCATCGCTGACGCTTGCGCTTGCTGATGATCAATTTCGAACTATTTGAAAGATGGCCATTTAAACGTCACCACCACTAACCACCATCGTTTTTTATCTTCATGCTCTTCAACTCATCATGATGATCAGGGAAACCCATCTTTTGACTCGAAAGGATTCCTACATTTGCTTTGTGCAAAACTGTAACCGGAAGCGAGAGAGAAGGAAAGCGCATATCTATGCAATTAAGCATTATAAATTGGACAAGAAACAAAATCAGAATTGCTTACAAACATTTTAAGTTGTTTCATCTGTATAATATATGCATACACTTCTTAATAATTTCATAGCTTCAAAAGTCACTTATGGAAGGTTGTTGTAGCTCGTGATTATAGTTTATAGTGACATTTTGTGCATTAGAACATGCAATTTCGTAGAAAGTACACCATCTCAAATTCATCCAATATAAAGTTTCCCTCTAGTCAGTGACTATTCCGAGAGACATCATTCATTGCCATCACCGTAAAAATGCATATAAAAAGCATAAAAAATGTATGTAGTCTTCGTGGAGTATAGATCATGATGATGATGAGCAACGGCAAATAGCCAGTTGTGGCATCACTGCATTACTTCACTGCTCGAAAGCACATTGCATTATTATTGTGGCAAAGGATACACATCCCGTGCAGTTCTGAAATTAGCTTGGAGTGCGTGCGTAGAAAACTCGTGTGATTTGAAATCTCTATGTCTGTGCTGTCCCTTGATTGCGTCTCTCTCTCTGGCTTTTGCCGACAACAAACCACAACTTCATGTTCAGAAAAGCACTCCTGTTGGTGTTCACCTTGTCTTTTTCGAACGGAAAAAAAAAGTTTTGTTGGCCTTATTACTTATTTGCTATTATTATAATCCTTGTGTATCGTAACGGCTCGTACAATTTGATGCCAACTGAAAAAGACAAGGATACACAATTTTTAGGCCAGCTGAAGTGAAATCTCTTGTGTCTGTCTTGTGTACATAGAAAACGAACGAATCAAATATCATTATAGACTCCATGCATAAGACGATTACTTTCTTGTAACTTCCTCCGACACACGATACTTGTTTTTTAACACAATCGAACCCGAACCAAATCATTTTACCTATTTTGTCGCCCATTCATACGAACATCTCTCAATACGTCTATATAGAATTTTCTCTTTTTTATTTATGTTTTTTATTCATTTCCCGTAAAACAATGAATTCCACAGAAAAATGTGTTGTGAATAGCCAGGTGAACATTTCTAGTTGCTCTGCAGTGAACGCTGCGAGTGCTGAAGTGCCCTCGAAAACAGCTCTTCCAACTTCACCCGCAGTCCCAGAATCCACTGTGCTGCCTCCAGAGTTTAAGACTTCTCTGGTGGACATTGATGTGGTTGCGGGGAGTACAGCGAAATTTGTTGTTCAAGTTTTAAACACTTCCCAATCACTTGAGGTAATGGTGGCGAGAAAATATTAGTTAAGTGGAAATTTAAAATGAGTTTGAAAAAAATACGGATATTATTCGTTTGGTACAGATTAGCTGGTACCACAATGGTTTTCCAGTGACAAGTTCCGATCGCCATCTCTTTCTTCAAGAGGGAGACTTTTATTGTGTTCAAATAAGCCAAGTTAGCCCAAAAGATGAAGGTCAGTGGACTTGCAGGGCAGAAAACGTTGCTGGAGGCATGTCCTGTTGCTGTATCCTGCATGTGACATGTATGCATTTCCTATTTCACGACAGACACACAGATATGAGGTTATAAAAATCTTTGCTGAAATTGCATACATGTGGGATAACAAAACTTTTTACAGGTCCACCAGTGTTTGCTCCACCAGAATTCGTCAGTGGCCTTCGTGGTTGCCTTTATGATAACGGGACCATATCGTTGGAGTGTGAGGTATATAAATTTTACATTAATACATAAAATATATATTGCACACTGACTTGGGTGAGACCAGTGAGACCACCCACAAACGATGCTTTAAATGTATACTACTGCTAGTTGTGCTATATGAGCTGGAACGTGTTGGCTTCGTTAAAACCGAACAAGCTCATCTCTTCTGTTGAATTAAAAATTTATGTCACACCAGCAGTTGTATAAATAAGCTCATTTGCAGGTGACGATGAAATATTGATACATTTAGATCAGTGTTTGCCGATCACGAGTGAAAAGGCAAAATTAAAAAATGAAATATAGCGAGTGGGCGAGGTTGAAGCACCAATAATTCATCAGATATGTATGTAGAATATAGCTTTAAAAAAAACTAATACCCAACTCTTGTCGTCAGGTAAAAGGGAAGCCAACACCGAATCTGCGCTGGTACAAGGATGGCTCTCAAATTCTTGAAGGAGCATCACTGACCATTAAAGCAAGTTCAAGAGAGCCAGAAACACTGCTGGGCATATTTGCTTGTGAAGCTCAAAATTGTATGGGATCCAGAGCACTCTACTCCAAAGTGTATGCAAAAAATTTTTGTGATTTTCTCGGCAAGTTTTCTCCAGTGCCAAGATCGTCAACTCCTCAGACACAAAAATAGCAGACTGATAACTATGAAAGATGAAAAATGATGAATGAAGCAATCAAATGTTACGTTTCAATAATAGCCAGTTAACATCATCACCACATATGCCATTATGTATGTTAATATTAAATATACACCACCGCACCGTTGTTTATTTTTAGATTTGTTCGGAAGATAAGCATATTATTTATTTGTAGAATATTCCAAGTATCAATAAAGGTTTAAATAAGTTTCCCTGTTTTGATCTAAATGTGAAATTGTACAAAGCGCAGTTGTCAGTCTCTTCTAAATACTCTCTACAATAATGCGAACCGTAATTCAATACTGTTTTATGGCATCTCAATACTATCATATTAATGGACAAAATTTATGAGAACTTGGTTAAGCTAGGAAACATGCAATGAACTTATTTTCTCCAGCCGCATAAATAGCTCCATGCGGGCTCACAGCCAAAACGTTTACGTAACCGTCAACTGGAAGCTTTTCTCCTTTCTGATCAATGTTCTCAAGATTCCAAGCAATTACGGAGTTGTCACAAGCTCCAGTAACTAGAGTATTCCGAGTGGATATAATTGCGTTTATAATTGCATCGTGTCCTTTCATCTGTCCCAATAATGGATTCCCCTGCTTTCCCCAATCATGAACATTGACTGCATTGTCGGCACGGTCAATGCAGCAAAGATAGCCTTTATCCGTGAATTGTAAAGGCGATCGTCCAGGAATTGAGTTTTTAACAACACAGCGCAATTTGTCATCTGCAAAAATAAATCATTTGATATTCAAGGATTTTTATGGAAGCAAGATGGTTCCTGGAACTTAGGCATATCTCTACTCACCACGTTCTGTTACAGTAAACACGGTCACATCCACATGCCTCACTGTAACAATGTGACCCTCGATTGCAAGCAAGTCCCAAATTTCTTCCATAGTCTCAAACGTCCCCAGACATTTTCCATCCTCCCATACTTTCACAATGCCTTTCTCGTCACCCGAGTACAATCTTCCGTTGAGGAAACGGAGCTTCCGAGGTGGCTCAGAATGACCTTCCAAGGTTGCCAGCAGGCTAAAGCTACCATCTTGATTGTCTTCCCAGTGTTTTATGGTACAATCGAAAGAGGATGTGAAAAAAGTTGTGAAATTTCCGGGCGTCATGTGATAAATGGGGTATTCATGCGCTGAAAACTCGGCTATGGGCTTCAAGTCTGCACTCCAAACCTAGAAATGAATTGCACTGTGACTTTATGGCTGACAATTTAATGGCTATTGATTATTCACCACACTTTTATCTAACCTTAATTTTGCCGTTAGCGAAACTGCCACTAAATAGCTTGCGATTATGCCACATTAAAGAGTCCCAGTCCTCTCCTGGTACCTTTTCTTCATCGGCCAGCTTACAAACCAACTGCATACTTTATTTTTGACACACAGATACACTTTTATATAAAAACTTGTTTTTCTTGTCAGTCAGAAATGAGACAACCGAATTACAATTTATAGTAGTGATATATTGACTTTTCGTCTCACTAATGAGTTGAGTACGGGAGCTTCTAGTTAAATCAAATACCAATAAAGTATTTATTTGGTTTTAGCCAGAAAGCCACACTTCAACCTTATCGGCTACCGCGTTGTTGTTTATTTATTGCTTCTCCTTGTATTTTAATTACGTTAAATTAAAGTTCTATGTTTTGGAGTTGACGTCCGAAGAGTCTTATTTCGTTCTCTCATTTATACTCCTCCTGACACACTTGCTCTGGCAGTGATACAGGCATGCTTATGAGGCCTATTTATAGCTACAAGGATGAGCGTATATAATATCTATTAGATGAATTTGGTGGTTCGGAACATTCGGTGTTCATAATGTATCAAAAATTGCACACTATGTTTCCTCTTATTTCTTGCTTCGCAGAGATAATTCCCGAACATGCATGTCAAATTTCTAGAAAACTTTGGATTTTGGACTTTTACCAAAGTAATTCGTTCAGTGTGTATGTTTCCCGATGCAATTCAAAGTTGGAACTGCTCCATGCAAATATGAAAGTATCGATTTTATAATCAGCATATCATATACGTAGTTTTCTTTTTATTGACCTTTCGGTTTAAATACAAGTTTTGTTAGATTCTTGTTTTCTTGAGCTACGTAAATGGAATTATCATTTGGCTCAAAGACCATTGCGTTGATACAACGATTTTCCTTCAAGCATATCTCTGTAAACTTTTCAAGTTGATTGAGATCCCAAGCAATAATTTTCCCCTCGTAGTCTCCACTAAAAAGCACGTCATCGTTGCCAACAAAGGCATTCACCAACATATCATGTCCCTTAAAATTAAGAAAGAGCAATTAACTTTTTTGTTGAAAGCATTTGTTCGATATCCAGGCTATTGAATATTACATTTAAAACTTTAATCAAGGGATTCCCATTCTCTTTGATGGAGTAAACCATTATATCAAATGTTGCTCTATGTAAACAAAACATTTTATTCCTGGAAACAAATAGAGGACCTCGACCCGGGATTGTGTTCCTCACTGAACAAGCTTTCTTCAAATCTGTACTCGAATGATTCAAAGAGTTGTATTAGGATCAGACATGAGCACTGCCAGTTCAAAGTCAAAGTAGAATTACCATCTTCAGGCATTGTTGTAAGGGTGACATCGAGATTCCGTACAGTGAACATGAGTCGTGGAATAACAATCATATCCCATACTTCTTCGTATGTTTCCAAAACGCCTATAAAACAGTCATTTTCCCACAGCCGGATCTATGCATAAAGCACAACCATTTAGACAAGCCTTTCACCGATTCCAGTCATGTACTATAATCTGATATGCTTTTCAATTTGAAGCATCTACTCTCTAGTCTAGTCATTCACCTCACCCAACTCATCCGCAGAATATAGTCTGTTGTTAAAAAACTGCATCTTCCATGGGGGTTCCATGTGGCCCCTCAATACATTCAAGCGTCTAAATTTTTCATCGTCTCCTGAAGATGAGGAGGAGGATGGCGATGATAGACATTGCCAATGACAAATGGTTGAGTCTGATGCGCAAGTGTAAATTGTATCTGCAGGTCCTGCACACATGTGGTAGATACCATAGTCATGAGCTTGGAACTCGCCAAGTGAATTTAGATCCTTGTCCCATACCTACATATAATATAATGTAGAAAATGAGTAATAATTTTCCTATTAATAAGTTTAATAAATTATGCTCACTCACATTGATTTTTCCATTGCAAGCAGTGGAAGTGGCGAAATTGCTTGTGACGGTTGTGAACAACATTCCATTATGCCAAAGAATGCAAGTTATGTCTTCCCAAGGAACCACAGGGTTCAACTTCTTTTGCAACTGAATAATGAACGACATTTCGGTAGATTGTTGAACTCGAAATAAACGCTGTCAATTCCAGCGTTGACAATCTTTCAACTTTGTAATTCTTGCGTGAAAACTCATTCTATGGAACTCTTCAGTATGACGATAAGCATAGTGGTTCTGCAGCTGTTGCAGCATTATCATGAATACGCTGTCGAATTCAAAGGCTTTGTGAATCAGAATTATAACCGGAAACAGTTGTGCATTCCACTATATGTTAAGCTGCCGTTATGCTGCTTTATACGCATACGTTTCTTTGTTAATACTCCAACTTACGTATACGTATTCATGCTTTAAAAGATACAAATTTGTGAATAGTGTAGCTTCTAAATGAGGATTGCTGTTTATTTGGTAATAATGATAATGGGACAGTCATAAACTAGAAAAAAGTACTTTGACGTAATCGCAATTTTTTGTAAACACTTGCGTATCTGAAGATCGCAGAAATTCAAAAGTCCTTGAGTAATTGTCATCAAGTGTTATGATCCACAGCAAATATTTACTTTTACCATTCATGAGTCTATACGATGATATAAGAGAATCACAAGAATTTGTAGGAGAAAGTAAAACTGAAAGAAAAATGTGTTGCGTGATTGGTAAATGTTGACTTTGGGAGGACGGAAGATGATTCTAAAAATGATCATTACATCCGAATCGTATCTACAAATTTTTCTTTGAATTTTTTTATGACTAATGACTCAAAAATAAAAGATGAATCGTGCTGTAACGGTCTTTCGTTAATTTCATAGCTCACCATTAAACGTGTCATTTGATATTCAGGTAAGAATTCGTGGTGGCGTTTTTATGTTTTTCATATCTGCTGAAAGAGATAAACCGACACAAACGAAAGGAAACGTCGACTCATGGGATAAACCTGCTTGAATGCAACAACACGCCCAAAGAACCAACTGTGCCATTTCACAGTTACATCACGAGTTTTATTGGAAAATGAATAAACTGCCGATAATATTTAATGTTATATACTAATTGGCAATATTGTTTCTGTCAAACCCAACTCTTTAATTCTATCAGTGTGTAAAAGCCAACTTGGTTGTAATCATTCATAAAATATTATTCACGTTGAGAAACACATCCGGCCTATTGTTGCCGCACTGGATCTTGCATAAGAATACCTGATAATTATGGAAAATAAATAGTACACAATATATGCTAAATACTAAGCTTGTGTTCTACTCTGATATCTGAGTAGGTAGTGTACACAAATAATAATATTCTGTAGAATCTGACCTAAATCCTTTAATCTTGCAGTCATTGTCGTTTTTGTTCGTGGGGCAATGTCACGCAGCAATATTCCAACAAGCGCATTTTTACTTTTGACGCTACTGCATTCATTTTCATTCCGATGGAGTGCAAATCTGGAATTTATTAAAATATTTTGAAAATAAATTTTCATAGTAGAGCAGGAAAATGAAGCTCAAACTACATCCCTCCATGTTTTTACTCCTTGTCATCTCAATGCCAGTGTGGCACGCATCTGAAGTTTTGGGAATAACGATTGACAAAGTCTCTCAACACGCTCAGCTCAATCCGCATCTAAACGATACCGAAACCGCGTCAACTGGAAATCGTGAAAAACGACAGGATGGGCAACAAGCAAGAACACTTGTAAAAAATTAGCAAAAAGAAAATTACTCGCACTACAATATCACTACTTTTATTACATTTTCTTGATAATTTGTACAGGATTTTGCAGTGGGGCCAAACGCCCAGGGATCAGCACATCTCTGTTTTGAGAGGGAAGTGTATGGTACTTGTCGCTACCGCACGGCACCAGACGAATGCTTCCGTCATGAATGGACAGCTTATGCCACCATTGTGAATTATGGATACAGCAAGATAACTTCCATTCCAGAAGGCCTTATCGTGTATCCCGGTGATCATGCTCGTGTGAGAGTCTATCTCAAGTCATCGTGTTGCAATCCAATAGTTCAATTTATCGCATGGGACCTTTTCCTTCAGACAAACGCATGTATCGTCGATGTAAGAGAACTGCAAGATCTTCATCCAGGTGAGATTGCTGGGATTGTGATTGGTGTCCTGTTATTCTTCATCATTGTCATCGCCGTTGTCGTCCTTTGTCTGAGACGCCAGCGTAGGAAAAAGTTGGAAAAGGAAACGGTCATTTTTGGACGGTCACTTACGCGCTCCAAAAGTCGGAGCGAGTCCATAAATCGCACTAAAACTTGATTTCAGTTTGCAAGTATTAATATTATTTAATATTTATATTCTTTCCCAAGAATTCTTTTTTATCGTTGTTCTTGTTAAATAAAATCATTCAGAATTTTCTGGAAACTTTTCTTTGGACAAGTAGTCATTTTCCGCGTTTGAAATCATTATTATGGTTTCTTCATCTGGTTCCCTAATAATGTTGTCAATCGTGTTTGGAACCTTCAAAAGCGGAGAGCAAGGGTATGAGCTTGACTCGGATGGGGATTTCGGTTGCCTCAATTTGCTAGATGGTCTTGTTATGCTGGACGATCTTCCATTAGATGTAAATGCAGTGCTGTTTCTCCAGGAAAAATGAGTCGAACTCATTCTTCTCCGCTCTATAGCCTTTTTCCTGAAAAACAGTTCCAAAACGGTGGTCCTAAAGGACTCATTCAGCCAAAAGTAAATTATCGGGTTGTACACAGAGTGGGACATGGCAAGCCAGTGACACGCGACGAAAATATATGGGAAGTGATCAGATTCCCCCAGTGCACGGTGGTATTTGGCCAGAAGGGAAACAACATTATATGGAAGCCAAGCTAGAGTGTAGCCCATTACAACCATAAGGCTCATTCTGACCGTCTAAAACATGAAAGCAAAAATGAATAGGTTATATAGGAATGTTGATGACATATGGGTATAATTTATTCGTCATGTCATACCCTGAGACTTTTTTGACGTGGGGACGTTCCTTGGCTCATTCTGTGTCGAAGAACTCGATTCTTGCATACAACGATGGAGATCTGCGAGTACGTATAGACGAGAACCAGTAAGGGTGCAAAGAATTGAAGGGTTATCAAAGCCAAATCGTAAATCATTTCCTTTATCTCAGACTCCCATGCGTACTATAAAATTTAATAATTAAGTTGCATTTACAATCAGAAAAAAAACTGTGCCTTAAAGTAGCAAGTTTGTTTGCATTATTCTCTCACCTCTCCACACCGTGGGAGATTTGTCAGTAAATGAATTTCATACGACGTAAACAATCCAGTTGGTAAGCTCGTGCAAACTGCTAAAATCCAAATGATCCCAATCGTCCATCTCACCTTTTCCTAAAATAAAATAAATTCGCAGCTATAATTATAGGTAATAGATATACGTAATTATTAGGATAACATATTCCATCTCACCTTTGAAAGTACGCCCGTCTGTAAAGGGTTCTTGACTCCCAAATACCTGTCCACTGAGAGAGCTATCAAGGTATAGCAACTTACAAAAACTGCTATGGGCTTCACCGGACTCAACGCAAAGCATAAAAACTTTCCGAATGGCCAATATTGCCAGAGTAAAGAGAGATATCCAGTTTCCAAGCAGAAGATAGTTATCAGGAGATCACCAACAGCCAAATTTGCTAGCAGAGGAGTAGGCAACTTCCGAAAAGGACGTTTTCGAAGAGTAAAAATGAGTAGAACACAACCATTACCAATTAGCCCCAGAATCATTACAATGTTGTATAAAATGTGAGCTGCTATTTGAAAATTTGTGGGGAAGATGAAAGGTGCTTCCTCTCCCCACAACCAGTCCCACTCGTCGTCCATTCCACCAAGGCCAGAACTTGTGATGTTTGAGGTGTTGTTTAAATGAGATTCGAACACTACCGATGACCCCGCCTCCTCCATCTCAACTTTTTCCCCAAAATGAGAATGCAATTTTACGAAATATTTTTATGCAACCATCATCACATTGCACTCGAGCATAAACTAAAAGCATGTATAGGCGCCTCTATCATTTCAAGGTTTTTAATACTAAAGCCAGTTTTAAATTGCAATTCAATAGTCGTTTCACAATGACACTATCTTGAGACAAGTTTCCTTTCTACGTTGCTTATAGTTCTTTTATTTCAGTTGGTGTCGATTGTTTCGACGAAGTACGGTCCTCACACATTAGTCGTCGGTAAAAAAAATAGGTGATAATAAACTATGCAAATTTATATTGCACCTGGAGAGAATCGGCTAAAAGGAAAATTCGGAGAACATATTTTTTACACGTGGAAGGATTGTTGACACTAAACCTCATTTTATGATAATGATTATTGTGGTATGTTAATCTCTCCCTATGATCAGATCATCTCTCTGTCCACTACTCCAGCGAAATAGAACCAAGTACACATGAAAAACCTGTCCTGCCACAAAATAGTGTCGGGTACACAGTTTAAATAAAAACTTGTAAATTTCGTGTACTAGAGCGTGTAATTTACTTTGTATTTGCGTATTTTATTATTAGGCTTGGTACGTCTGATTTAAGTCATTTAAAAAAAATATGGGATGTGGTCACTGCAACTTGCCACACATGAATGCAAAAAAAAAATGCATGAGCTGCTCCTGGAAAGTAATACTGACTTAACGCCTTTGTTTTTCATGATTACGTACTAAAACAGCGATGGACCGTGTACATGCCTTTGTTGAACATGATCTATGATGTTTTTGGAGACGGAGTATTTGCGTTTGATTGGATCATCGAGAGATGCTACTTAATAAGGTTATGGAAGTAGTCGAGTAGTTTAATAACTCACAGCACAACTAAAGTCTGCACTTATTATTATCATATTATTTTTTCTGCTCCTGTTTTACATCTCTACGTCTCCAGCGTACATCAACATGGACAGTTTTGTTGAGTGATGATGTTGTTACGACCGTGTGACATTGACATATCATCACATCACATTTTTCTTAGTATAGGAATTACTCAAAGAGTAGGTATGTTGGCACATAATATAAAGTAGATGATGAGATCTAAGTGTTAATGTAAACAATTTTAATGTGATGCTTCTGTGATGGTTGGTGTCAAAGCCAGATTTTTGTCGCCCACACGATTTTATAGCGAGTTAAAATTAGCAATGCACTTGGTGAAATGGCGAGGAAAGATTTATTCTCTGCACGGGATTTTTCCGTCAATTTCGAACCTTGTGGAGCGTAATCAAACAAAGGGATGGCCGTGTGATAATTGATAAAAAAAAGTCCGTTACAGGAGGACCAAAGATCAGAAGATACTAATGATTGTGGAAAAATTCATAACAATCTAACCTTTTTGATTAACAATGTTAATCCGCTTCACTACTGATAAGATTAACTTTGGATGAAACAACGTATAATATGTTGCTAGAATGATTATTATGATAGTAGATGAACGAGTTCAGAATGTAAATTGAACTTGATGGACTCTGTGGATTGCAGTAAATACCCTGGTATTATCTGTCAGTCGGATTTTTGGCACATTTGAGAATGATGTGTCAAAAATGTTGCATAATTTCCATTTTAATATGCATTTTAAGCAGAGCTCCTGAAAGATTGGTCAAAGATTAATAACCATGTTGGCAAGTTCATGTTCCTTTCAAGCAGAAGTCAAGGCATGTAAAACAACAAAGGATGAACGTTTGTTGATAAAATAAATTGCATCTGGGTTCTTTCACCCAAGCCACGTTTCGGTATCGTACGGTCTTTCCCGACGATACACAGAAAGCAAAAGCAACCCCGTCTATCCTTTTGTTGCCTTTCCACACGACTTACTAAATGGAAGGTTAAGCCGCGGAAAGCGGGCAGCTAAAGTAGAGCATATATATTTTCCCCTTGATGCCAGTGTGTATGCTGCAAACACTTATATTTTTTCTTGCTTCTTGGTAGTAAATATAAGTGGTGTGCAACCGGAAGTTTACCATAGTAGGTGGATACTATCCACAGGATAAGTACATACCATGAAGAATACATTCATAATGCAAGCCGAGCTCTCCTCTTTGATACATTCTTCCCAGCCCACTCTCACGCATTCATTTTTTTCATCAAAACTACACATCAGCCGTCGTCTTCTCATTTCTCTAAATGAAAGGACATTTTTTACTCTAAGCTGTTGTGCTACCATATATACCTGAGTGCCTGCTTACCTATCAAATCACGTCCCGAAACTCCACACCAGAAGAGCCCTTTAACGCGTTTCGGTCACGCCAAGTTTTCATGCTCTTTGTGTTGTTACTTTGATAATTTACACGAAGCAGAAGTAGAGAAAGCAGACTGGATTATTTCTTTGTAATTCCATATGGCACACGAGTATTGTATATCCAACCAACTTTCTCCATAGCCGGTCTTGATTAAGCGATTCTAGAAAGATAGCCTCCTGACCCACTTTTACTTTCCCCGCTTCCGATTTACTTCGATAGACTCGCATTCCCAGGTTTGTTTCGTCGTATAATAACATTAATAACGACAATATAAACAACAACAAAACACAGGTTTTGCCAGACATGTGAAGGATGAAGGAATGTTGTTGTTGTTGAATGTGAACAAATTACTCATACTTTCTAGGGAGTTTGGGAATAAGCCTGTATAATATTCCTGTATGGATTGAAGATATCAATTTGTGCTAATATACTAATTATTTTTTGTTTTCCCGTTTTCCATACGAATCATGCAATTTGGTAAAAGGATCCGGATTGGGCTGGACTTTCATGTCGTTTGGAATGCCAGATGTTAGAGATGAGTTGGGTCAAACGACTGTAAATGCAGCAAAGAGAGCAATTTGGGAATAGAACTTTACAAACTAAATTTGCATCAACAGACAATCATCATGAACGAAACACATTTTATTGCGCTGGTGCCAACAACAAGGGACCATTCAGACAAAGTTGAAGCGCACTACATTTTCGGATTGAATTGCTTAATCTGGGATAACTGAAAGGAAATACAATTATCATGGTGCTACCAGGATCATCGTCATTCTGATAACATCACAATAGCCGCCACGCTTCTTCTCTTCATCTGCTCATCTCCTATTTTTCATGGATGCGTATACATTAGTAATTCGTAAAAGCAATCGTGGAGGAGTGGGAGGAAGTTGTAAAACGGTAGTAAAATGGTAGCCACATAACTAGAAGCCATGAATGAGACAAAGTCGGTAGCCTGCTTGAACCATTTCCATGTTCCTCCAACACAAGAGAGAGCCAATGAAGTCTTGCACAATTATTATTGTAGTGAAACGTTGTAAAAAGCCCATTGAGGTTGATGAACGATACTTTATACACATTGTTACCCAAACAGACATAATAATATAATGTAATAATAATAACAACAGCAGAAACAGAGGAACAGCACACTGGGAATATTACTGGCTAGTGTGCTGGTAAGCTGTTGTACGAAATAAACCATATCCCAACACAATTTTGTGCAAACTACTACCATAAAAACGGAAAAATTTCATCCTAATGCTACATGCAAGTTTTTTTCTCCTTTGCCAAACTTTATTTCATACTTTTCAAAGAAAATAAATGAACGAGCACGACAATGACAAGATAAAAGGAAGAGCACACAGATCATCTTACTATCTCTCTGTATCTCACATCTTGTATGACATTTTGCTCGAAAAAAATGTACTTTACGGTACGCACTTGGATTTTTCCAGATGTAAAAAAGTAGTAAATAGAGCAACGAACCAGAGGCATAAAAAATAAGTTTACATATTTTTTCGAAACACAAGCCCCCATGCCATTTTACTCTTGGTGATCTCTGCTTCCCTTCCATTTCAGTATGATGTAATATTTTTGCATACTATTATATTTCTTTGTTAGCTTCATATTATTCCAAATTTCATTTTGAACAATTCTTTTCCAGATTACCATACTCAATTCTGGTGTAACAACCTCTCCTTGACTCTCTCATCTTACGACTTACGATATGACCAGAGTGCATGGCATAATACCATTGTCGTTCACCAACTCCCGTCGTATAACCGTTTTTCCTGGTCTCGTTGTCGTTGTTTGTTTGCATTACGTACATTCACATTTATACTATAGCTTCCTCTTCCTTCTGGACTTGGACTCGGAGCAAATTCTCCTTTTCGCAGTAGAGCGACTACAACTGCTGCTTCTGGTTTTTGGTATGCCGTCGTGAGCAAGAAAAATTTATGTAGCCACAGCCTTGTCGCTTATTATGAGTACAATGTTCCGACAACAACTTCCATCTCTACAAAAATTTCATCCGCTTGCTCTCACTGTCTCCCTGTCTCTACATAGATTTCTTCTCCATTCCACTACTCCTTTTTCACATCTTGATAGGAAAAAAGAAGCAGAACAAGGAAAGAGAACGAACGATACGAATAATAATGCTTTTGTAGCTTGCTTCCTTTTTTCCGTTGCTTTGGTTGAAATGATTTTTTTTTTCGATGCTATATTCTTTCTAACGGCAGTTTTCGTACCAGCAGTCCCGCTACCACCACCACCACCACCTCCTCTCTGAGAAACTCCTCTCTCAGAGTTGTAGTAAAATGTGGATATTATACTCATAAAAACTACACTCACTTACATGCATCATGCTCTTCATCGTCTTCTTCTTGTTCACACTGTTCCAGTTTTTTTTCACTCTCTTTCTCCATCGAAAAATGTTTGTGTGTCTTCATGTTTTTCCCGTGAGCTGCTTTAGCCGTTATGTAGCAGTGGTAATGTAATGTGAATGTGAGTATTGTGTACCCTTCCTTCTTACTCCTACTACTACAACTCCTGTACGCTCCACTGATTCCTTCCTCCGCTCTCTCGGAGCAAAGCTCACATATTGCAATCAAGTCAGAGGAGGGATCCTCCATCCCGCAAACTCGACCCAGAAAAAGAAGCTGCTAGCTGTGTACTACTAGTTGTATATCTGTTTATAATAGTATGCCTTCATCATCAAGAAGATCCCACTATAAAGCTCTTGTGTTGGATGTAAGTGGAATGTATATGTTTATTGTACGAGTAGTCTAGAGAAATTGTGGAATGGATGGAGTTTCGAGTAGATGAGAATTTTTGTGAAAGAAGGAGAGCTCTGGTTCTATTGAGCTAGGCAAAGTAAGCAGAGGCGTAACGTGGAAGTGGAATTCCCTCGGAAAAGTAAACTTTCTCCTGGTTTGGATCTCGGGGAAGGAACGCCACTGCCATTGGACTTGTTTCAAGAATTACTATATATGCAACGTACTCTCACTGACGTACATACGTATACATTTCCACAACTGCGAAAGTTAGCTCTAGCACTTCTGGAACAGTTTTTTCCTCCTGTTTCTTGTACTATTCCATACAACTACGGAGTTGGATGCAATACTACTATATGCAATAATGTAGTATGTGTGGGAACCATGCAAAGTGGCACATATTACTTTTAGGTAAAGTCCAGAGAGTTTCTCCAGCAGTACTGGTTCTTGTCCTCCAGTAGTGTGTTGTGTGGTTGATGTGTGTCCGTGTCAGCCTTCTTGCATGTTTTTAAAATAAACCATGTTTATTAATACACAAATAGCCATCTAAACTAATATATATGAAAACGACAACAACGATAAAAGGAGCAAATTGTTTTGGTAGTGGTTCTTGCGGTATGTGATGTGATATACAGATAGGGCATCAACAGATCATCTTTGACAGTGTACAGCATAGTCTATAGTTCAAACTGGACAATTCCTGATAACGATGCAACTCCAGTTGTCATCTTATTTCAGTCTTTGATCTATCTTATCACTTTTCCAGCGAGTTTCAATTTTCATTCTGGAATGAGGATCAAAATATAAAAAAAGGAAAAATGGTACTATCATCGACTAGTGTTTGTTGTCGTGTGCAAGAGTAGGTACGACAATGTAATGTACACAGCGGTGCTGCTGATAGCGTGCTGATGGTGTTGGCTTCGTCCGCAGGGGCTTTATTTTTTGGATCAGATTACATTTCTTACATGCCTGCACATCTAATATTGTACTGAGAGAGAAAGCTCAAGTGAAGTGAATCAATATTAATAATACAGCGGGGTTGAGTGAATGAAACAGGTGATATTATACATAATTTAGAGGAAGCACGGAGATATAAAATCGGTGCAAAAGAGGAAGAATGAAAAAAAGGCAATCTGTTGTTGTTTCCTTGCTTCTGGAATGACAAAATTTCTGGATTGTTTAGTCAATACGATTTCTCATAGTGTAAGAAGGGGAAGATTTTGTGCTACGGCTGCAGCTACCACCACTATTTCTCCATAAGAATATTATTATGCACAAAAATGCTCCAGAAATCAACCGCTGTTTTGCTTCTGCTGACCTACATTTCCAATTCCAATAATATGCTATAAAATACATGCATTCAACACCACCCCAAGACATTTCCCAGGGGAAAGAGAAGAGAAATACATCACACGAAAGTGAGTGGAAGCGGAATCCCATTTTTTTAACTCGGCGTGTTCAGGAATAAACAACATTCTGTTGAGAATGGGTAAGTAGGAGCGAGAGGTGATGTTATATTAATATATTGATATTGGACCGTTTAATATTTTAAATACCTGCTTTCTATAAAAAAAATTGTTGTGTAGCACAAGGATATCATTATATTTAGTCATTTTTGACATGATCAAACGCTGCGTGTGTATAAAAATAGGTATACGCACATCTTTCCTCCTCATGTCAGTGCGGTGTGTGGAGTGTATCTAGTCGTGAAGATATTTCCTCCTTATTTCCTTTTCATGCTTGTCGCTGCCGTGCGTGAGTGTAGAGAATCAGAATGAATTGACTGTCGATGAACCACCACTTACTTATCTTTATATGTTAGCTCGCACCCTCCTCCTCCTCATGCTCTCCTCCGAGAAAATATCGCCATCATCAGCAATATTAGTGTGTCTAACTTTTGATATGTATATAATGGTAGTGCACATAGGTGCATTGCATTTGGTTATGTTTATACGGGAAGCCATGTTCCAAGCTTCCATTTATCTGCCACCACAACGAACCATCCACTTTATCTATTTTGGAAGCGTGCAGCTACATAATATAAAACCGAATAAACCTTTTTAAAAGTACAACAGCCTTTCAACATGGAAGCATGAAAGGAGAAAGTTGTTGTATTATTCTCCCACTTCTTTTTACTGCCACAGAACAGTGGAATAGATGAATGGATGGATGAAAGGATGGATGAAGTGAGGTCGTGTCCGTTGTCCTATGTAACGGACATGTGGTGGTAGTCTTTCTGGTAAAATATAAGCATAGTAAAGTTTTTTTTATTCATTTGGCAGAATAAAAAATGAGTCTACACACTCGGAACACTCACACACACAATATAAAACGCATACAAGATGAAAGAGAAAAGGAGAAGAGGATGTAAAGCAGGTTTTTTCTTCGTCTTTTACGGTTTTAATGGAACGGAATAGTAGTAGCGGCAAGATGCTGAAGGGTTGCTGAGAGTAGATCGATCGATTATATTATTCTCATAGCTTATAAAACTGTATCCTATGTTATAGTAGGTAATAAACTGCTCGTAGCATCAGTAGTGTAGAATGCATCATGTACAAATTTTATGGCCATAAAAATAAAAGTGAGTTTACAGCTTATACCCTCTTATTTGATCTTAATGTAATGTGACGCATAAGATTTAAAATTTAAAACTACACCTCTCCGTGTACGCATTAATATTTTGGTCACAAAAATCGGGTTTGACATTCAACTCGGCACGGTGAAAATAAATATAAAAAGGTATGCCGACTGCAGAGCAGACATTGAAAAAAAATACGGTGTGACAAGAGAAAGGAACGAGGAGAGCGAGAGAGTTAGTGTAAGATGTAAAGTAATCTGAAACTCACAGTGCTCTTTTGTCTCCTATATGCTAGCCACAAGAGAACTGGAGACCTTCTCAAGTGGAGAAAAGCTCTTCAACAGAAAGAGAAAGTGCCACTTCACCTTTTACTTTTGCTTTCTTTTGTTCTCCTTCTTTTCTATCTTTTATTTTCCCCAACTCGAAACCAATTTCAGTAGGCTACTCTGAAATTGAATTTTGAGCAGAGAAGAAAAGCCGACAGTGATCCAGCAGTAAATTCTTGGGAAATGGAGTTTTAAGTGGGATTCACATGCCATTACATGAGCTTTTGTGCTTTTAATGGAAAATACACGAAAGGGAATTCATGATTTCAATTTTGCATATTATTGCTACCATTTTTACTCTTGCAATTTGCAAGTAATAATGCCTGTTACTTGTGCCTTTTCACGTTTGCATAATTAAATGGAAATAATCACGACGACTAAGCACGCTATCTCTTATAATTGCACCATGTTTCCAGCAATTTATCTAATTAATCACATCAACGTAATGCCCATAGAGGAAACCCTCTCGAGTTTTCATGTTCAAATGTACTTTTTCATGACCATTTCAATTCATAAATTTGTTTACGCTCAGTTCTTGTCCTATAGGTTGTGCAAGCAAGTAAACTGAACATAATTTGGAAAATTAGCTGATGTACCCAGAAATGGCACTAACAAAGCAAAATAAAAGCTATCCAAACGAATGACAACCTGTCACCCGAACAAACCAGCAAAAGTCTAGAACGGAGGTAGACAGGTTATTATTATCCTTGTAATACATACACACAAACATACAATGCATTATTCAGCACAAAGTATTTGACTCATTTAGACAGAGAGCTGGCAACAAAGAGCCAAAGAAAAACTGCACACACACAATACAATAAAAACTTGTCCATGAATGAATGTGCGACTCCATAAGAGCACGAAGAGCACGAGCCAACATACCAACACCAACTCTCATTTTTTTTCTTGCTTTTTTCCCTTTTTGTGTGATCCGCCATTCATGCCCAGTTAAAATGACAAAGTTGACAGGATAAACAAACAAAGCATTAAAAACCGCACTATATCAGCTCAATTACAACCCAAGGCTATTAAGCTCATATGTGGGATGCCAACACAATAATAAAATATGTACATGGCTTCACTTTTACTTTCATTCATTCACTTATTTTGCTCTCCTGCATCCTCATCCTCTTTACTGTTTTATTAAATATAACCATCCATCCATGTAGAAATTGTAAGTACTACACTGTGGGAACAAAGGTCCTGCTCCACCACGAGCACTGTCATTAGACAGACTAGCTGGAGGGTAGTAGCGTAGGAGGAAGGGAAACAAGCAAAAAGACAACTCGCAGTAGAATCTTTTGGCATTTTTTCATTATTATTACCACTTCCCATTATGAATCGGTAAAGTTAAGCTTTTATGCTATCAGCGGTCTCTGATAATAGCACCAACTCTTGTTTGAACTCTCTGAACAGATATTTATGGTTACTCTTTTGGCAAGACGTAATAACAACTCGACGGGTTTTTCCGTCGAACAATATACCATTTTTTCATATTGTACGTGAGTGTAGTAGCTACAGATAATGATGATATTTCTTCTCAAAAACTTGGGATCGTTTTAACACTTTAGCCGGCCAATAAGCTTGATGTAGCAGATTAGATGCTTGATGACGGAATATATATGAGAAAGCAAGCGAGAGTAATGTATGGCTTGTGGTGAATACTTACTACTAGTTAACTTACTTAGGATCCTTTTCAAGCTTTTTATGAGTCTGTGCATTAGGTTTGATACGTGCTTGGAGCTCACTTAACCGTAACACGATGATGATCACTGATTCTGATTTACTTTGGAAGCTCGTTCAGCTCGAGATCCATAGAACAAACCAAAACCCGTGTCTGAGCATTAGTGGAGTACTTGCATCTTTTGTTAAAATGAAGCAATTCCTCTAGCCTGATTCAGAGATAAACGAAGAGAATGAAACGTAAGCATGGCCCAAGTTTATGTTATGGAATGTGCGTAGTAAATGGTCTGGCTCTGACACTGGCTTTTTATTTTAATTAATTCGCTTCCTCTATTTCTAGTGTGGATGAGAGATGATGATGAGGTTTGTTAAATATAACTGTTCTCCTACGTTAGAAACAAGTGATTATTACACAGATTGAGTTTGATTTTTGTGCGTGCGTGCGCTGCATGGCAGCTGACCATTAAAAAGTTTTTCAAGGATTTCGCATGAAATTAATTAACTATAAAACATGACCTTAACGCGACTTCCTGAGAAGAAGAGATTTTGTCCAAATATTTAATTGAACTTGCAGACACAAATTGTGTTGTACTTATTTTAGAAACGAACTTATTAAATTAGATTTTATTGGAAAGTTGGAATGTATTAAAAATCTTAAGACATTGAGATTTATTTTTTATGACCAGAGAGGAATGGTACGAGATTTGTTTTAAAATTGTTGACGTCTGCCCCCATTGCTAACTGTTGGGTTCTTTGCTTGAGATTTTAGTGGTTGGAATGTGACAGGGTCTTTGCACATTTTATTACATCCCTCTGAGCAGCACATCTGTCCGTTTTTGCACTCGTCGTCAGTCAAACAGTTGACATTTTCGTCGTAGCTGCAAATTCCAAATTGTCCAGAGGGCTGTGGACAATGCTTCTCCATCATGGATGCTGACGGTTGGGAAGGTTTGTTGTAAGATGTGCTGTCGTCCATTTCAGGATCTTTACAGACCTTATTGCATCCATCAGGACAGCACATTTGTCCGCCTTTGCAGGCAGAATCGTCCAAACAATTCACATTTGGATCGAAAACGCAGATTCCAAATCCAAATGAGTTATTTGCAGGACACCGACCTTGGCTTTTTTGAGCTGAAGCTACAATTATTAAGAAAACACTTATTAAACCTTGACATTCAGAAATAGTTTTTTAAAAGAAATCATTAATGAAATACATACCTCCACTGCAGACGAAAACCGCAGCAAACAAAACTACTCCAACGGCAGGTTTCATTTTGGTAGTTTTTAAATATATTATCACTGACTTACAGACACTGAGGAAGAATAGCTGTTGTCACAAAAGATAAACCTGAACTGGATGTGGAGAACAATCTAACTTCATTATTTATAGCTACCTCAAGATTGCTTTGCGGATAATTATAGCCTCAAAAAGACACTCCACACAGCACAACTAATTCATATGAAGAACACTCATTCAGACTCAGGCATAGCTATTCAACAATTTCAACAACAATGGTTGTTTGCGTTCGTGTAGTGTTTTGTCTGGTTTACTAGCTAACCATTAGCGTAAGTAGCGTAAACATTTTAAATTACAGACTACTTGTAAAAACACGAATGAAATGCCGAGTGCAACATAACACAGAGGGAATGCAAGAACTGACTTTCATATTGCAATTATCTAATTATAGTACATAAAAAACCCGTATGCGTATGGGTGTTCTGAGAAGTCAGAAAAGATTTATGTATTTATTACCATAATATTCATCTTCAAGATGTATGGATGAGATTGTGTTCATACAAATTTTTTATGGAACCTGCTATGAGTAAGTTTACTACTTGAAATGCATACGTCATAGGCTACTCAGAAATCGCAATAAAAATGGTAAATAAATGAATATTCCTTTTCGTATGAACGATGAATGCCATGATTTGTATGCATCAACTCAAATTCGCACTTCATTATGAGCAGCGAAGTGCAAAAAATTTCTTGAATGGTCATCTTCACTTCTGACTGCTCGGCATTTAAAAGTTATTTGCATACATTACGAGTTCTTAAACCTGACTGTCAAGTTGTTTTTCTGCACTATGCAATCATAATCTTTGATTTCTTGGCATCATTATCTCTGCACGTCAATATCTAATGGAAAAGAAGAAAGTAGTCAGGCAAATTTACGAATATTTGTGTTTGCAGAGAACTTTCATAAAATTACAATTAATTGCTCATGCGGGTTTATCCCACATTTTGAAGTTATGAATAATAAGCACATGAAATGTCCAATGATCCAAAAAAATGTTGACATTTGATTTTTCCTTTTGTTTCAGAAATAATGTGATGACCACTTTACCCAAATAGTTTTCATCGGGATAGGCAGAATGATGATTCCAATACCACCGCAGCGAACAGAAGGGACAATGATGTTGCCAACAAGTAAAAGAAGACGACTGAGCGGTTCATCTTCCAGAAGAAGTGGGCGGAGAAAGGCTGTGATGTCAGTGGCATCATTAATAAAGTCATGGTTGCTAAAATGGGGCTCTGGTGTGGCTGTGCTAATAGTGACACTCAGTTTGTGCGTGAATTTGACAAGTGCTCAAGTGAGAAGTGTATTCGATGGAAATTGTCCCACGCCTCAGTGCTACTGTGGGCTGGACCCAAGGCATAGACGAGAAGTTGCTTGTACCACTGGAGGTCTGGACGACATTCCTGTAGCTCGCATGTCACCAAGCATCGAAGTTATTCGCATTATAGCACCAAACGACAGGCCAAATCATCTCACCATTGGCAGATTCTTTCGACAATTCAGGAAACTTCAAGAGTTGCACATTGTAAATTTGTTATTTTGAACATGTTGGAAACTAATCATTTCCAGTATGAATGATTATAATCCAATTTTGATTTCATCCATAGGTTGGTTCCAACGTACCCAACATTGGCGAGAACAACTTTTGGGGCATGAATAATCTGAAACTGCTCAATCTTTCTCGTAACAAGATCGATATTGTGGTGGACTCCAACTTCAAAGGGCTTTCAGAACTGGAGACCTTGATCCTGTCGGAAAACTCCATTTCCTCCTTTGTGTCCGCCTCCTTCGAACACCTGACCAACCTGAGGCACCTTGACCTGTCACGCAATCGAGCGACAAAGCTCGTGGAAAGACTGTTTTTCAATCTGCACAAACTCGAAGTCTTGGATCTGTCAGAGAATCGGCTTCGCAAGCTAGAAACGGACGTCTTTAGAGATATATGGGTGCTAAGAGAGTTTCGCTGCCAAAGATGTGGTATTTCACAGTTGGACAAACAACTCTACACACTGCTGCCAAAGCTCAAGGTGCGAATTCATTGCATATTTATTACATTATATTAGCATAAAATGGTCGTGCAAGATGATGCCAATTTTTCTTAATAGATTCTTGATCTGCGTTACAACGAGTTCACACATTTACGGGAAGGTGAGTTCAGCGGACTTCAGTCACTGGAGGAACTCCACCTGGATGGGAACAGACTAACGCAGTTGACTGATGAAAGTTTCAGTGGAGTACGTCTTGTTCACTTGTCCCTTTCCAACAACAACCTCGGCTCAGTTGACCGAACTGCATTCCACAATGCTTCAGTAAACCAACTGGATCTCTCCCAAAACAAGTTTGAATCGTTGAACAAGCTACTCTTCCTATATTTGAAGCACAACTTGACAAAACTGGATTTGAATCGCAATCCTCGGCTCAAGTTGGCCTCGCTTCTCATTGTCCTCTCGGAAAATACGAGGCTCCGCTGGCTTTCACTCGCCAGAAATAACTATGAGGATCTGCCACTTGACTTGTTTGAAGACCAGAGAATGCTCCAGCATTTGAATTTGTCACATAACCGACTGCGAGAACTCTTTCCCCGTCAGTTCACCTCATTGGCAAGTCTTCAAGTTTTGGATTTGAGTCACAACCGATTGAGAGGAATAGAGGGAGAGGTGCTCCAGGATTTTGACAAGATATCTACCATACGGGAAATCAGACTGGATGCAAATCCATGGTCTTGTGACCTGTGCTACATTCCGGCCCTCCTGAAGTGGGCACAACAAAGTCCATTGTTCCGCAAAGGATGCTTGCACGCAAAGAGTAATTATCTGATTTAAAAATCAAATTCCATAATTCCAAACGTTCTGTAGAGAATTGGAAATATATATATATTTGATTGCCAAAAGAAAAACCTGTTTTACATTGCCTCTATTTTTTCCATTAGGTCCATCTTGCTTGCGTTGCAAATCACCAGAGAATCTATACGACAAGCCACTGGTTATGGTACAGGAGTCCTCGCTGGAATGGTGTGATCCATACGCTGACGATGGCTTCCGAATCCGGCTCGACCTCATTCTCATCTGTATCATACTGCTTCTCATCATCTTCTTGATTTGTCTTGGACTCTGGCTGAAATACCGATACTGGGATTCTGCCGATTACTATACACACGAGGAATCAAGGAAGGAAACAGGATCCACGCCACCTGAATACTACGATCCCACAGTGGATCCCATCATGGCCGGAATGCCAGACTCCTGCTTTTATGCTACAATCAATGGTACACACACGAAAATGATTTCCACAATTGATGAGAAAACTTTCGACCCTGACACCAATTTCTATCCCGACTTGTCAGTGACGCTACGGCCACCTTCTCCATACGCGACAGGAGCTGCAGCATCGTCAACCACAGGTGGATCGGGTTCATCCAGCCGTCCAAATGCTCCTGTGTCCCCAACCATTTCCAAAGATACTCAGTTCATGCCAGAGGATTATTCCAATAGATAAATGATGCAGGAGTTTACAAAACAACTGCTGCAGTCACAGGTTCAAGAAATATAGAGAATTATTACTACAATGTACTTTTACAATATAGATTGCTTTGAAGATAGGTAACCAATCATGTACATAAAAAGGAAAGCACAGACAGCAATCTGTTGTATGTCAAAACAGTGGCGTCAGCGAGAAATGATGGGTCGAAGAATTGGCAAGATATGTAAGAGTTGTTACCATAATACAAAACATGTGAATCTCTCAAGTACAAAAAGCACACGGACATTTTCGGATGAAATGTAAATTTTAGCAAACAATTCAAAGCGAGTCCAGATTAATGTCTTCAATCCTCGATTTAAAATTAAGCATACACGTAATTGTACTCAAATAGGTTATGTGAAAATGCTAAAAGTCAAGCGGAAGTGAAAGAAAAAAACTTCCGAGTACTGATAATACAACTCTGATATTATTTTATAGGCTTAAGTAGCTTTGTGATTTTAGCGTGTAGCCATTTATATCCAGCTTCTCTCCAAGAGACTCGAGATACTCATTTTTAAATTGATGATGGTTCAAGCGTAGCTATTAGTTTTACCCAAGCCTATTTGAATGAGGAGACAGTTACCTATGACACGAGAAAATAAGTCTTGGGATATCTGGAGCTCCCCAATATGGCACGGGATTTGGGGCTGGAGATGCTTAGCAAATTTTGCACATTCACTCCAGCAATCCCTAATATACTGCGCTCCAGCGCGTGCTAATTTTTGCATTCA
>JAQIXX010000842.1:0-45296 GCA_034700605.1 Willowsia nigromaculata
AGTGAATCGCCGGAGAAAGCAAACGGGTAGTGAGTGAAAGCAGTAGCGGAGCAAACTACTGACCTAGAAAAGAAAGTGTAATGTTGGCCTAGATGCACAGCCTTGGATATACGATACCCACAAGGAGGAATAGGTAGAGATCTCTGCCATAAGCATTTAGAAGGCTGCATGCGCACGTGTACTACCTTCCACCCATACTCTATAGCCTTTCGTATACATACTCCACCTACAACCTATACATTATGCATTACATAATAATAAGCATATTGTTCCCTATGGGATGTTTATGTATGTATTGCACACACGCGTTAAAAAAAATCCTTTTCCTGGTTTTGGTTTTCCAGTTCAGTTTGGACTCTTCAAACTCGTGGTGCCATTATGCTTATATATGTGTGTGCTCTACTTTAAAATGTTTTTTTCCTTATCATTCTGCTCCACTCTCTTCTGGAGAAAATAATGAGATGCTATTCAGCTATTGTAAATTTTTCCTGGAAAAAGTAGGCTAACGTTCTCTGAATCCCGTGTGCTTTTTTTTGTCGTAAAGCCTTATATTGTTGTTTTTTATGGGTTGCATAAGTTGTGGCAGTGGTGCATGGCCAAAGCTGTAACGACAGAGAGGAGCCGTCCTTTCATGCTGTATAATGCCATATACCACAGAGTACAATATACTGCAAGAGAGGAGATGAAATGAGGAGGAATTGATGCTGACGATGAGGATGGTTGACCCACTTTTTCCCCCTCCTGCTACAACTCTAAAGTGTGTGCACACCACACACACACAGTACTGTACCCAGTACCATTTTGTATAGGGATTCGACTGCGACTCAAGTCACTGCAAAACATTTGAAATCATGATCGTCATCTCCCACAAAAAATAGATATATTTCTCTCTCTCTGTATTTTGGTTCCACTTTTGCTCTTTAATTTTGCGATGCCTAAACACACACACATCTTCAAAGCAGCCCAGCAGTTCATTGCGAAATGGAAGATGAGCGCAAGAGAGCGAGGCAGGGATTTTGGGGCTTTGAGATTTGAGACTAGTTGTCTCAGCGTGAACACACGAAAAAAATATTGAAGCGAAACTATATCTAACGTTTATATAGGACACACGCATAATACCATTTTTTCTACTTTGAAGAGCGATTGTGTTATGTAAGCACTCGTTTTTTTCCTCCGTTATGTCAAGTCAGCATCTAATCAAAGTAAAACGATTCACTTGTTTTTTATAAGACATCCAACAAGATTTTTTTTGCTTTCGGTTCCCCCCGGATTTTCGTTTGTCATTGAGAGAAAAAGCATTTTAATCTTATCTTGTTGCAGGGGAGAGAGAAAACGGAACATGATGTTTCATCTTGATCAGCCCATCCCCAAACTTAATTGCTCGGAAGAAGCGTGTAAACAGATTGCAAGGCACCGGCAAACAGCCTTGGCCCTGATTTGTGGATTTTGCCAAAAAAATTATTAGATATACTCATCGCTCACTTGAGTTGATGAAGATACCCCAAAAATGAAATGAACGCTAACATCATCATCATCTCGACAAAATAATATTATGAAAGTGTGGTGATGATGACATGACTTGTTTCCAAAAGCCTCTTCAGTGAGAAGAATGATTCTTCATCTTTGTGTGTGTTTTATCATCACGCTCTTCTCTCTGCCTGTCTGTCATGTACATTAATTTTTTGGCACTCTTTTGTTGTTTCGTCTACACACATACTCGTCTTCCATCATCCTCATCATGCGATGCCACTTCTCTTCGGCTCGTATAAAGAGCAAGAGCCATTTATTAAGAACTGACATTATGACATGACAGGATAGAGAAAAGCTTGAGAGATGAGAGCGTATCACCTCCATTCACAAAATAGCATTTACATTATTACGCAATCCTGCAAATGATGATGGACCCGAAGCCAAAATCCTTCCCTTTTTCTTCAACTGTCCTTCTCCTCCCAGAGCTTTTATTGTGATTCCCAAGTCAAGTGAAATAACATCGAAATGGAGATTAAACTTACTTTTTATGCAAATTTTCCCTCTCGCAATAAGCAGAGGAGAGATTCAAATAGGAGGTCACCTCCTCCTCCCCCTCCCGTCATCACCTCTCACATAGCAAAAGTAATGACAGGAACATTCAGAATTAAAAGGGAAATCAGACAAGCATAAAATCAAGGAAGGGAAGAGATGGCATGGTCATAATAGCCGTCAGCATAGAATTACAATAAAATACATGCGGATATATATCACCGCGAGAGTTTGATCACGAGTCTCTAGAAGAGCAACAGAGTAAACTGCTCTGAAATATTTTTTTTGAGAGAGAGAGAGGATAAACTAATGTTAATGTTTCTACTTGCGTTGTTTCAAGTGTGCAAAATGTTTTCAGGCAGATAGATAGAGAAGCAATCTCACAAATGGATTCTGCGTTGGATGGTTGGATATGAGATGACACAAGAGAACACAACATCATTCTCAGGAAATAACAGTCCATTTGCTACTGCCATGCTACACCATTCACTCTTGAAAACAAAGTTATACAACTTTTAACATGATTTCTTCGTCATTTCACCATCATCCAATATGAGTAACACGACATAAAAAAATCACAACAGTAATTCTCTGCTCTTGATTATAATATCGTTATTATCATGAGATCGTCATCATTCGCCATCATCGTCATCACAAAAACATCATGACGGATTGCCTCTCTTTCTGGCTTCAAGGGATACTCGGATATGTACATCTCTCACTATCTGAAAGACTTATTTTTTGACGGTTTTGTTATGTGTGCTCTATGTCGAGTTGCTGTTGTGAAGTTGATGTTGTTTCGATGTAAAGCTTAAATTGCTGCTGTGATCTGCTGATGAGATATCATTATGATGATGACGATGATGATGATTGTGTGTGATGGCATAATGCATTGGAAAGGAGGAATGATTATGATGATGTGATGTTTTGGTGATGGCTGATGATCAAGTAATGCAGAGCATTTTCAGTGCATTTGCAATAACAACTCAACTGCGAAAAGTGCTTTTTTTCATGATCTTCTCCTCAAGAGGATTGGTAATATGGTTAATCGCATCTCTCGAAACAGAAATCTTGGTTTTGTGTAGGGGAAAAAATGGATGCACTGATTTCATTGCATTTAAAAAAAAGTATTTTGCACTATGACTTGTGTGAATGAGTGACTAGCTAAAAAAATAGATCCCTGTGTGTGTAGAGATGTTTGGGAATGAGTAGGATTTCACAACAAAAATCGTGACTTTATGCTTGACTTGAGAAATTATTATGCTTTTTTTCTCTTCTTGTATATATCACCACTTGACGAACTGCGAACGGAATGGAAAAAGTGAGCTTGACGAATCATTGGATGCATCTGTTCTGCTAAAAAATATTATGTTGCTGATGCAGTTACAATGATGGATCTATAATAATAGCAATGTGCAGCAATAATAATGTAATGATGATGAGGAGAATTGCACTAATAAAATAAAAATGCGTGCTGCTGCTGCTAAGATGCTCTCTTTTTCATTGCTCGCAATAATAATATGCTCTACGCACGTTTTTTTTTCTTGCTGACAACTTATTACTGCATCTAGAGATCTCATTGAGGAAAAAAAATCTTTTACAAATTTGCATCCTCAGAACACGCAGAGATCGAGAAGAGAGCAGTATGGTTCAGAGAGTCTCTTAAAAAACTCTACTTTTAATTTTATTTTGTGAAAAGAACTTTTCCATTGTTGTGAGCTGTGATGCTTGAATTAGAGTGAATTCAGAGGAAAAAACTTTCTCGTTTTTTCAACTTTGCTCTGGTCTAAATATATTTTTTGCTATTGTCACAGAAAAAAAATAAGAATCATGCGAGAGGACTAAAGGAATATGCGCAATCTGTTTGAAATTTTCTTCTTACATTTTTTTACCCAAAAAATTGCACAATACTGAGAACCAAACAATGATAATCACACGACTGACTTTATTATCTTGTGTGATTGTTAGGATTGCATTGTTTGGAAAAAAACAAAAGTGAAGAGATGAGAGCACAGAGAATGAGCATGTCTCCCTTTTTGGTTTTTTTTAGCAGATAAGCGGCAAGATGATATCGTGTTCAGACAATTTGTTCGAGTTTTATCTCATTGTCGTCGCGAGAGGAGGAAAAAAAAAACTAATAATAAGTGGAGTAATAAATCACAGTAACGTCAATGACATCTTCATCCGATTCACATTCTCTCTCTCTCTCTTTCTGATAGTTTATCATCGTCACTATCACCAAAATAAAACAATGGTTGTGCAGACTAATTAACCATGTATATAGAACACAGAGACAAAATTGCAATTTGTGTTTCAGCTAGAAACACAGAACTCATCCCAGCCGGTGTGTAGAGAAAAAAGCCGGCCGTGCATACTAAATCTATTTGCACATGATGAAGCCGGCCTTCTTCCTTCAGATAAAATTTTCACAGATGAGAAGATGAATACGAAATGACATGTGTGAAAGTCTATAAAAACAAGTGGTATACATTTTTTGTAACAATGAAATCTCTGACTTGAAATTCTTAATGCTTTTTATATGCACACACTCTTCTCTCTCGCCTGACAACTTTTATTTTGCTCACATCAAAAATCTCCATAATAAACGCATAAATGATAACAACAAAATATTATGCAGTGTGGTTCTACTTAATAGACTACACACACACACACCTTTCAGGTTCTCTGCTCTATTGCCTATCATACATCATCATATCGCATCACATTCATTAAAATATTGCATTTATATTAGTTGTCTACCAAACACACAGAGATACCCACCCCGATGATGATGAGGAGAGACGAACGCGAAACCAAGCCACCACCAACGCCGTATTTGGCGTTTAATTTTGGAGAGAGATATCTCATGTCTCTTTTGTAAGCGATTTATTCACTGCTTTTATTCCTAGTTCATTTCGTATTCAATCTACAATGTATGCAAATATTAGAGGATTTTGCAACACATTTTTTCTCTCCTGTCCTCTTATCCCATGTTAGATTGTGTGTCCTCCTCTCCTCCTCAAGAAACAATGTCACTAAAATAATCTCTCTCTGTGTGTGAGCACGCATTTGTCAAATTGCTTGTGAGCAACCTGAAAACCTGATCTCTTCACAAATCCAATAAAACCAGCCATACTTCTAGAGATGCAGTTGTCTAATTCTGTATTCCCCTCACATTCAAGTATACACACACGTTTCTAAATGACATTTATCATTAGCTTAATTTTACCGTGATCTTTCCATGCATATCTCTCTCTCACTCCGTGTCACCCTTCAAAATCCCAAATCAAATTAGAAGGCAAAAAATCCCCCATTTTTTGGCTCGCATTCCACACTTGACAATAGAGCACACAAATTACCCAAAACTGTGATTACATTACGCAAGTTAAAACACACGTACACACACACACAAAACTGTAATAACGAATAATCGATTACCAATTAAGGCTAATTACGGTTGAGAGTCCATTAGCAGTACTCTTTTTTTTATAGATTTCAGCTATTTCTGTGGATAAAAAAAATCGTTCTGTTTACAGAATTACGTGAACAGTTTGGCCTTGCTTTTCTTCTCTCTGCAATTTGACTACTTGATTGTTAAAAAAAGATGGAGATTGGTTGAGCGACAAGGCTGATTAGCTTGACAAGATAAACAGGCACATGTATAAACACGAAATTACAGATTATTGAGCACAAACACAAACTTCATTCTATCAAGAGCAGAAAAGCGCAATCCAAGGTTTGTTGAGCCTCCTCGGCCGTTTTGTTAACAATATTATTATTATTCTAGTAAAAATCAAAATCAACATAAAAAATCCACTGAAAAAAAAAATTATGCACTAGAAGACTGCATGTGATCTAGATAGGTACTTGAATATATCACCCCATTCATTTTCATTGCGAGTTTGTATGAGAAGAGGTAATTCTTAATATATGATTGGTTTAGTATGGCATAAAAAACAAGAACACGTAAACTTATGGCATGTTCTCCACATCGTAAACATTACCACCACCAAACTACCACGTTCTAACCAACTATATGATTATTACTTCTAATAATAATGAAATGGTAATGATATGATGATGCTCAGTGCGAGAAACGCTGCACCAGTCACTGTACTAAAAAATTATTGCTATTTGCAAGATGAAGAGAAATATTTTGTCAAGTATTACGAAAGATGCGATGAGATGCGAAAAGGACAATGTTGTTTACGATGATTTGGTACAAGGTAACAAAAATATATGTGCTCTTGTCTTTGACACTGCTTGGTGAAGAATAAAATCTCTATAAAAATATTACTCTGCTACTGCAGCTTCTCGGCTGCAGTTTAGAAAAAATGTGAGATCCAATCCAACAAACAATGGATTATTCAACTGTTTATTTATGTTGATGGAAGAAAAGGTGCAAAGTGCACTTGATAAAATTGTTGCTCATAATAACTTATGCTGCTGCATGACATAATCATCTCAATAGCTGGTGTGTTTACAATAAAAGATGATATTATGCTCCGACCTGATTCAAATTTATGCATAGGGGTCACACGCAATTGACATGCATTTTTAATACATAAATATTTACTTTGCAGGGCAAAATATGATCGAGAAAGTCGAATCATTTTGAATGCAAAATGTTTTGAGAGGAAAATGTGCTCAGTTCAGATGTCAAAACTTTGGAGAATTAAAAGAATATTAAGTAGGATTAAAAGATGGTTATGATTTTTCTTTCTCTTTTGTTTGATTAGCTGTCACTATTTTCAAAAACTAAAGGACCAGCATGCATTTATCTGACAAAATTATTTGAATTGTTTTTCTTCGTTGTGCTGATATCTTCCTGTTTTATATGAAAAAATAATTGTCTGCAGTTGTGCCAAGATTTTTGGTTTGCGTGATGGAATCATGACCTCCTCTCATCATGTCGCATGTCCGTTTGCATTTTGTCCTCACGTTGATTCGTTCAACGCTCATGTCAAAATTGTCAATGCGATGCAGTTTTCTTGGCAGTCTGAAGCTTATCCTTATTTTTTGCAGTTTATAATCTACTGAATCGAATGAGAGAGGTTATCCTTTGAAAATGACATTTGACAATAATTCTAAACGTTTAGCAGTGACGTAAAGAAGAGAAGTGACACGCCACAAAAAATGTGCCATTTATTCATCTAAACTTTGAAGAAGACAGCATTCGAAGAGCTTCCCGTTACTTTACTACCGTTTCTCACTCTACACAAGCCGATAAAATAAGGATTAGCTGAGAAAGAAAAACTGGCTTTGTGCAATAAATAAAAAAATTAAAAAATGCTAATCGGCTAGGCTCATCGGCACCACAACTTTTTAAACACCGGCAACTCATCTCTCTGATCTCATCTACTTATACTTTATTTTAAAACAAACAGAAAGCACAAAACCAACAAAAAACTACGGTACAAGATCTGTACAAACTAGAAAATCAATTAAAGTGCATGTGTTACATTTTCTGATTGTTATCACCGGTCACCCCTTTGACAACCCAAAGGAAAGCTTTATGAATCGGCATAAATCTGACAGATAGAGAATAAATCTGAGAGCTTCCATTGTTTTACATTTTAAAATTATTGAAGTTAAGCATAAATGAGTCAGAATTTTTAAATCTAAAATGCATTATATTTGCACAGGTGAACTGTTTGTTTGTAAGATGGCAAACAACTAAAGTGAGAAAACCCAGAAAATATACAAAATTGATTTTTCATATCAGTGCTGATTATAATACGCATATAATATTCTTGCAGACATTAAGAAGAAAACCGGATAATTTGCCTATAAGGAGGGTTTACATCTGCAGAAAAAAAATCTCAGAACACAAAACACATAATTTATTTCAATAAATAAGAAGCCAAAGTGAACACTTGTTAATTTTTTTTGTTCCATCTCTCCTTGTCCTGAGGTGATATTAAAATCCTTTATCTCTAAAGTTGATCACTGTTTTTTAGCTTGCTCTTAGCAATTTTTCCTCATCTTCTCTAAACTTCTTTTTTTCTTACCCTCGTCAAAAAACAAACTCTCAGAAGAAAAGTTAATCTTCATCATTTTTTTTTCGTAGTGCAAAAATATATACACACGTCTTATCTAGATGACTTAACTGACATACAATCAACAACTCTCTTGAGAGTGTGCAGACAACAAAAAACCTCATTTGCAAATTTTGAAAAAATTTGCTTTGTCTCTATAGTCTGCTGCACATCACGGTTTTTTCCCTGTGCTGCTGCAATAACGTGTGCGTTCTCGTTCTCGCGATGTAATCATATGTAATTATAATTACTTGTAAACTATAATATTTTCAAATGAGATGTTTTATAGGAATGATAATTATTACTATTAATTTGAAACATTACTGCTCTTTTGATTATAGACGTCTATATGCAATCCAATGTGTAACAATGGACAAGCTCTATTTCCTATGCAAAGCGGCTAATATTTTTTCTCGTTTTAACTGGCAGTTATAGTTTCTAATCGAATGTTCCATATGAATTTTGTAAATGCGTAGAAGCCTCTATTTCTCTATCAAAAAAGACGGCGGAGTGTTTATAGCTGGTCATGTGGTGCCGGTTTTTTCTCAGGTCAATAATACTTAATTCCATACTCACCAGCTGCTAATCTTAATCTTTTTTTCAACATGTTTTTATAGCACAAGCTTTCGCTTAAAACAGCCTTTTCCAAAGATAAAGGTTAATCATCTGACTGCATACACAATTTCTGCTGTTGTAAAACAAGTACTACTTCATCAGGATGCAAAGATGATTATTAAGGTGAGGGTCATGTACTCTTCCATCAGTTCACCAGCAGCCAAGCCAGCAAGTCAAAAAAAATACCGGTTTGCCTAGAGAGAAGAAGAAAGGAGCAAAAGAGGAAGAAGAAAGACGAAGAAAAACGGTGAGTAAACTGGGATCAACATCTGAGCATTATAAAAACGATATAAACAGTAAAAAACTATGATCCGTTTTTTCATTCGTGGATGGATTGATGGGCCATCATGTTATCATCGCCACCACACAAATACATGCCTATAATACTCGGTCAATACTATTAATGATAATTCAATAGCCTCCTGTTCATCTCTCGTAAAAAAAAAGCACAACCGTAAGTTATTTTTGCCTGGAGCTCCTATCATCTTCACATCATCTCTCTCTTCTGTCCTGCCTATCAAAGTATATATTTAGCCGGGCAGATACATGATATTATTGTGATTAGCTTTTTTATAGGTTGGATGTTGGTCATGAATAGTAATGACTTTTTATACGGAGAAAATAAAGAGGTGTGTGTGTGTGCATATATGTAGGTGGGGTGTTGGGCTGGTACGTTGAAAACGGGGAGAAACAATGGGCGCTTCTAAAACAGAGAAAGAAGAACAGTAGCACCGGTTGATTTGCCGGTCATCAACAGGAGGAGAGGGAGAAACACATGGGAAAAGAGAATGATCATATTTTTTTAATGATGAAGGGCAGGGACAGTGCTCCCATCATTCCACCAAGACTAAAAAGCCATACCAGGCGAGACCAGACCACCGTCATCATCACCAGCCACAAAAATTATAATTACAGCTAGCTGTACATTTTTTTCATTGTCTGTTGGATGATACTAGTAATTTGAAACTAAGGTTAAAATACTTACACATTATTGTTCCTCGGAACGTCAATGGAGGCAGTTTGCTGGTTTCGTTTCCGGTCTGATACATCAGCCAACCTGGCAAAGTCAAAGTCCTGCTCCTGGAGGCGAGCGGATTTCCGTGACTCGAGCAAACGGACCTCGTCCAATTTCTTGGTCACATCAAATGGAATCTACAAAACAGAATAATAATGAAACACACATATTATTATACAGGAAGCATGTATTCATTTGATGTATTTTTTGTTTTTTAAACGATAATGAGTGCCATTAACGAAAACAGAATAACACAAGGTAGCAAAACACATAAGCATTTTTAGTGTATCTTTTTTGTACACAGCAAAAGAACCGTTTTTTAAATTTTTTTGTGAGACTTGTTGCATTACTATAAAATGCATTGCAAAACCTATTATAAAAAGCTTGCATTACAATCATTTAGAAAAACTGCATATTTATCATTATGATCGTTATTTAGCATGAAAAAGGAGTCGCATCATAAAACAACTTTTGCATAACTATCTCCCCCTCAAATCTCTCCCCATTTTTATGACTTGTTCGCGTACACCGCTGTAATTCCGTAATATGCTGTATCGGTATCAGGCTCAACATCCGACATAAAATCATATAATAATATGCAGTAATGCACAAAAAAAAGAGAAACAATTTATGATTTCGTACAATATATCTTTCTTGTAAACAAAGCATTTATTCAAGTCTATTATTATAACTCCCCTTCTCTCTCTTTTTTTTCAGATTCATCATAAAATACCTCCCAACAATTCACAATTTTCGTGTGAACATGTTTACAGAGAAATTGTTCTACAAAAAAAAACAACGTTCCCCCAAAAAAAAATTGTAACAATGTTTGATGGCAATTTACGCACTGCCTTATATGTAGATACTCATATAATAAAGCAAACCACCATATCACCGGCATCATTAAGATATGAGCTTATATAGAGAAGCGACCCCACATTCATATTTCATAAAATTTTGAGAGTTTGCTATTACGACTACAACTAGTCATTAGAAGCGCATTAGCAAAGGAAGGATTACTTTTCATGATGATCAGAGAAACAGAAATATAATCAACCTGATACTATTTTCTCCTCTGAGCCATGTGATGTCAGTGTTTCTGTCTCTCTATTTAATTTTGTGCGTGTGTACGTGCGTGCAAGCAGAAAATATTATTTCTGTAGACATACCACCACACAACCAATAATATTAATCATAACTTATTTATTTCGAATCTCTGCTGTTGCATTTTCCTTTTCGCTTCTCTCTGCCTCTCTGCCACCATCATTATAATTACAACCGTGAGCCGTATCGGATTGGGTTACCAACAACCAAAACCTATTTCGCTATAATAGATGTGCTGCGAGGAAGAGAAAATATGTACGAATCGATTTCAGCAACGAAATAGTATATATGGTGGTTTATGATTCGTGTTAATCCATAGAAGCCACCTGCCACTTGTTTACTTTTGCAACTGCTGCTGCTAACTATTTTGTGGCTTCTTCTTCTTCTTCCTCTCTCCACTTTGACTTTTGACTTGGCTGAAAATTTGAATGTTGTCCACACCTTGATCATCATCATCATCACCACTGCAATATCATATTACCATAAACCTATCACTACATATATTACCCAGAAGCCAAGCGGCTGTAACAGAATCTCTCTTCATAATTCTCATTTTACCTGCTGTTTTCATAGTTTGCGTGCAATGCCACGCCAGATGAAATGAGGAACACGAAGATGAACGAACAAAGTACACAAATTATTTATTTTTCTTGTCAGTTCCTATATTTGCTTGTTTTTCTCAGTGTGCGTGTGTGTGGAGGTGAAGGCACCTCCTCTTCATCCCTCCATAAAAATTTTTATTTTATTGATCGCATGCCTTTACAACATCCAAGAATGCGGATAAATGTCAGCTTTTATCATGCAACAAGACGTTAACAGGTGCTCATCCTTTGAGGAAGGAGAGCTCCCAAACAATAAAAACTACTCCTTCTGATCATGTTTCTCCTTCTTCATCATTTGTCCTTTTTTTATTCGGAATGATAAAAAAATCTATAGCTCATCAATACCTTCTTATTGCTTGTTTGGTTGGTAATCTTGTCAATCATTTTCTTTCTTTTTATTTCTATCATCACATCATATCATCTCCGACTACCGCTGAGAGATGCTGCTCTTATTTCTCATCCAACTTGTATTGGCCCCCATCAGAAAAAAAAAATTATTTCATTTCGGCGAACGCTGTTGTGTGCATTTTCTCTTGCAACGTTTTTGAGTGAAAGAAAATTGTGCCGAGTCATAATAAATAGCAGTAATAAAAATTGATTGGTCAATAATGGCGTAATAATAATAATATATTAAAGTATACTCTTTCTTTCTCTTTATATGAGAACAGATCTCATCTAGTTTCTATTATTTCTTTTGATCATAATAATGATATGATTTTTTCCCTTCTTAACAAGTCATAATTCCTCTACGAAGGATAACTATACCGATACCACCAACAAATCATCAGAGAGAGAGGTAAAGGTAACAACTCTAGAAAAAAAAGTAAATGTGGCTGCTTCTATTTCGCAAGTCTTCATGATAGAAAAACTTGTTTCATCATTCATATCAAATGATGGTCGAGATGCAACAATTTTGAAAATGCTCTTCTCTCTGCATTCAACTGACAAATGAAATCCATTCAAAAAAACAGAATGCAGTGTGTGCTCTCCTCAAATCAAATCGGTGTATCGGCAGTCATCATATTTCATGAGCAAGAAGTTTATGGCGATAAGAGACTAATAGAAATAAAGTGTGGCAGTGTTGGCGGTACATTCGCAGATCTACTAGACTACTAGACTATATGACATTTACGAGAGGATAATACGCACAGAGTTGTGGTATGGTTGTGTGGTGATCTAGTAAAGTAGATTGACACGACAGACTACAAGAAAACTGCATTTTTTATAGTTTTCATTGAATGCTCATATCAAAATGCTGATCACAACAGATCTTCCGCCGCCGTGACCATTAGAAATGCTTCATGCTGATTTAACAACGAAATAAACAAAAAAATTGGACTGCGGACAAACTACTGGTACGCGGGATACGCAGAGAATACTAATAAAAAAACGGTATTCATTTCTCAACAGACAATGGAAGAAATATTGTGCTATAATTGAAATTAAAGCTTAAAGCTATTAGCGAGATATGAAATAAGAAAATTATTAAAGTTGAGAGATTTTTTTTTGGGCGAAACAGAATTTTGCGAAAGATCATAAATAAGTTTTTGGGTGAGGAGGAATGCACACCAAAAAATAAAAAGTTGAAAAGCGATTGGCAGAAAAGGTGCCGGCCGGCCGGTGAAAAAGGAAGATCTGACAATAATGGGATAAGAGTGTACAGATATTATATGAGGTTCATGATGACGAAGTAGGCATATAAATAAGTCAACATGGCATGTTCACTTGTCACGAGTTATTACTTCAGTAAGTCAAGTAGTTGTAGTGTAATGGCAGTTTTTTTTTCAGCTCGCTTGCTGGTCCCATTACCATTTATTATTTTCTTTATGCGCACAAAACTGCACTGACGATAATGTGTGTGTGTGTGCAGAGTGGATGCACATTCAAACATACAATAAACATTCTTCATGAAAATTACTAATGCAAATGGACTTGGTGAATAATTTTGGAGTGGATGTGGGACACGACGAAGAAGATGAAACAAGCTGTTTGCAATAAATACACTCTCAAGAAAGCAAATAAAGCACTCATCTAGCTTGTTGGAGACCAGACCAGGCCACAGGTGAATGAATCGATCAGAAGATCATGTGACTGATGCTCCTCTTGTAAAAACAATACTGCATCTTTTTTACGAACGGGCTAATGGGCAATTATAAAAATGAGAAATTAAAATTGCTCACTGACTTTGACTTTTCGTTTGAGCAGTAAAAACCACTGAATAATATATTATCTGTGTGCGGTTACTTTATCGAGTTGCCGTTTCTTCCATTTTTATATGCATACATAATATTTGGGCATTTCTCTCAGAAAAGTGTCTTTTTATCATACATGTCATCTTTCATTTCTTCACAAAAAATTCATCTCTGAATTCTCTTCATCTTGCGGTTAATTTTTTATGACTTTTTGTCATCTCGCTCCTCCTCCTCCTTTTTTTATCTTCTTTTTTTCAACCAAAAAGATTGAATACATAGTATATAGTTATTCAATACACATGCTAATTTCCCATTGTTGCTGCTTTACTGCAAAATAATATGCACAAAAAATGTTAGACAAGTTAAAAATGTATTTAAAAATTCAAATGAAAATTGTACATTTTTGGTTGTGTGGCAAACATGATTGTTTATTTGTGTGGTAGTAAAGTTAGTAGTAAAAGGAAAGTGCATACATTACACACACAGAGGCACATATCATATCTCATCATATCAAGTTTACACAGCGAATATGAAAATAAACCATGTACATTATCATCATTGTGCGTAAAATGCAATGCGCAATTCGCTTAATGTATGCAAAACTCTTACAGTCTGTCCATTTGAGTGTCTCGTCGAGAGAGAGAGAGAGAGAAAAAAAAAGATAAAATGTAAACCAGAATAAGAGATGTGCAAAGAAAACTGAAGATGAGAGGAGAAATAAAGACGCGATTTTTAATGTTGTTGTTGATGCCCATAATTCATTTATCTTTCTTAAGAAGACGCAGAAAAAAAACGAAACATATCATATCATCGCAAGTCGCCGCATGCACGTCTCACGTCGCATATATGCAAATGTGAATGGTCCTCTGTCGCATTATAACTGAGAGAGCAGAGACGATACAGTAGAAATAGGATACAGTTGAAAGATCGTAAAATAAATTCTATATTATTTGTACTTTGTACTATTATAGCTTTTCTACTAGTATCACTTTTTTTGCATGGCTTGGGTTCGCCTGGCCGTGCAAAGATTATGCGATGAGGGAAACAGGATCCCGTTACATCCAACACACTATATTATACTCCCATCAGAAGAGTATATAGTTCTTAACCCTTTCTTTTTTCCCTCTGAGAAGAAGATAATATTATTGCTAGCTGTACAAAAGTGGTGGTGGGGATGATGATGATGACGAGGATAATGGCAGTAATCGCTATAATGGTGATATGCGTTGCAGATTCTATAAAACTTCACTTATTTTTTCAAAAGTTTATGCGTACAGCTGGCGTGGCATTTACATTGGTAGGTATAGTGCAGCACACTTTGGTTAAGAAAGAAGCGCAACAACTGGTTTAAACAAAGATACTATAATAATCTTTGAGATATCTTCACACAGACTGCAGTAATAAGTAGGTATAGCTTTTTTATCCGTGAAGAAGACAAAGATAAGGAGGAATACGCATCTCACAGTAATGTGTGTGTAGGTAGGTACCTGTGTGTACACAATTTTCACAATTAGCTACCCGCATAATCATCAACATGATGAGAGATGGACGATTTTTAAGTGGACAAACGTGCTGATTTGGCTTCAAAGTTGGATACTTTGTTTTTTTATACAAAGTTGGCGAGAAATGTGAGCTCTTCTGGGTTGAAAAGCATCCGACAAGCTTAATAATAAACACTGTGAGAGATTTCATTTCATACGCACTTTCCGCTTGTCTTGTCAAAAAATCAACTCTTTTGCAAACACTTTCTTATATCCTACTTATTATACTCGCTTTTTTATTTCTTTTCAAGTTCACACACTCTGCTCGAAGTCAGGACGAAGACAAGAAGAGTGATCATACCATCAAAAAGAGGAGGGCAGCAAAAATAAACATGAAAAGAACGAAGAATGATTGCCTACATGATAATCTACGTTGAGCTGTACTACCATTCTTCTTTGCTACTCTAGAGAGCTCTAATGATAATGATGATAGCGTCTCTCGTTTATTTTATTTCTTTACTTTTTATAGAGCAAAAGCAAATATTATCCTCCTCCTCGGCAGTTTTTCTGCTTCAAATCACTGAACTCTCGTGAAAAAAGGTAAAGAAAGCCGAATAAAATTGCTGCTTGACTCTCTGCTCAACAGATTTTCCACAAAAATAGCCAAAGCCAGAAACATTGTAATTTCTCATATTATCCATCTCTGATATAGATATAGGTATATATATTACGTCTATATCTAGCTATGTGAGAGTTTTAAATGTACAGTTGAGTAATCATAATCATACCAATTTTTTTCCACGACTAAAAAGCAACGCTCAAGACTCAATCTAAACCACAAGCAGAGAGAAACGAGCTTTAGAAAAGGAAGAAAGAAAATGCGTACATGATCACATCACGATAAAAGGGTTATAATAATATTGCGTATATTTTATACGTATGCCTATAGAGTACACTGTTGCTAGTACAGACGCAGTTAAAATTGCACAAAATGAGTAAACCGCACGTTTGCAACGGTTACCTGTTGTATTTTTACCTGTCTATCTCTATCTCTGAAGCTTTGAACATACATCAAGTCTGAATACAACATAATATAGAGATATTATTTGTATCGCAATGATCATCTTGTAAACTGTCTTGTAAATTCAAAAATGTATAAATGCTCAACTTGCAATTTATTTGTGTGTGCTTATCAGCAAACAGAAATCAAAGCATATTTTGTAACATCAACAATAATAACATGATAATCATCAACATGTGTATGGTAGGTACATGTACATACGCATTTTTTTCAAAAGTGACAGATTACAAAGGGAAAAAAGGAACATGAAAAACACTTGTTGCAGTATTTTTGTTAACTCTCTGACAAAATAATTTTTGTTTCGTTTTCTGGTGGTTTATTTGAAAATTAAAGCTTTTTTTCTTGGCTTTGACTTAATAATAATTGCAAAGTGACTGTGATTTGTGTGCGATGTTGATGAAGGCAATCGTACAGTAGACAAATCAACTTCCTGTCTTGCCAGTCACTAAAAAGCAACCAAACACTTAAAAATACATTTGAGCAGAACAACAATCAGAAATCAACAAGAATAAAATGAGTTTGGTTCGCGGTGGAGGAGAAAATTGGCGGATGAAAAAAAATTGGGAAATTCTCCTCCTCCTTCGTATTCTATAGCTCTCACCATTTTGCAGAAAAAAATATTTGCCACTTTTTTGCTTCAAAAACAGAAAATTAAAGTAAATAAGTCATAATTTAGTTGGGAGCGTTTCTGTTTGATGTATGTTGGCAATTTTCGAATTGTCGTGTAATCTGAAGTTATATTAGAAGGCCATCATACGAGCCAAGCCAAGCCAGGCCTTACCCTATCCATCTTTTACGTGAGTTGGCCTGCTTTAAAGAAACAAGTGTTTTGGCATGGCATAGCATGATATGTGCTAATTATTAGTAAAAGTCATATAACAGCAATTTTAGCAAACACTTTAGGAAAAAATGATGACGAAATCGTCTCCTTTAATAATATTTTTTAAAGAAAAGAACGGGTTGATATAGAAGAACTATAGAGAAGATTCCCATTCACATCACAAACAGCATGTTTCTAGCAGGAGCATCAAGAAAATTATCAAAAAGGAAAGGTGGACTTCAAACAAGCAATAAATCATTTCATGCTGTGCACAATCGCAATTTACAATTTACCATTATTATTCTTCTGTCTTCCCTTGTGTCCCATTAACTGCGATATGATAGACGAAGATGAAGATGATGATGACCACAATATATAAAGATGCACTTTAATGTTTCACGGTAAAAAGGTAATATCGTTAGTGCTTAATGGTGGCAAATAAGTTCAGGCCAAAAGCCATACATTTTTCACTCCGCCAGACAATCAGAGAGAATATTTTGATTTAAATTGTCTCTCGTTCTTCAGACACACACGCACACTTTGTGTAAGTTCACTTTATTTATGCGGTCAACATGACTAGAAAAAATGTTTATTTCAATTATTTCAATTAAAATTGAAATTCGTTCTCTCTGTGTGTGCAGACTATAGAGCGATTTTTTTTTTCTGCATTTTGTATTTTTATTGTAAAGGAAAACCTGTCGGACAGAAGGGGAAAGAGAGCCGTGATATGTTAGTGGGGTCGTAGAATAGAGAGATGATATATAAAATTGCACAGTGTAGATTGGCAGAAAAGCACCTGTGCATCTCTTATAAGGAGGAAAGCTCTATATGCCTACGTATAAGTATAATGATACTGGACTCATTTAATGATGTGCTCACCTGACAAGTCGTTATACAACAATAATGGCCACAGAACCGCTACAAAACTGAGTTGCCAGTGGAAAGCCAACATTAGCAGCGGTGTTGTGTGTAGTGCAGTGAACACAATGGCAAGGATAATTGCTGTTATTAATTCGATTATTATTTTTGTTGCACACACATATTCGCAGAGATGCAAGCCAACTTTGTACATCTCTCTCTCTCCTCCTCCTCCCCAACTGAGAGAAAATAATGATAATAATAAAAATTAAAATAGTGAGTAAAGTGGTTAAGGATTGGGGATAAAGTATCAATTGCTGGTGTGATGTTGGTGGTGTGGCATTGCATTGGCTTATTGCTTCTTGAGGTACCTACTACCAAGATAGTAGGTTAGAATCAATTTGCATATGGTTTTACGCTCAAAATGTATCTTTTCTCATCCTGTATACTAGAAAGGCAGGGCTAAAGAAGAGTACATATGCTGGTGGTCAGTACAGGTTGCAGAAGAAGAAAAACTGACTCAAGGACTTTAATATTTTTGCATACAAGTTCGCTGAACTCAGTTTCAAACTTAGAGAAAGCAGATGAAAAATAGGTGTTTAAAATTCGGATGCATAAAATGGCGCAAAAGCAATTATTTTGGCGACAGATCAACCGTTGCTTTATATGCTTAATTGGTGGTCCAGTAGATACACGTATGCGCAAAAAATGCAGGTCATCTGGCTAAAATGCAAAACCGTTGCTCCTCTGTGAATGCACGCATCTGTTTTTCTTTCATTTTCATGCAATACTGCTAAAAATCTGCAGACGTAATCACAATTCGCAATCAGTTAAAACTTTTACCACTTGATTTGATAGAACAACCCAAATAAACAGTTTTTTTGTTTAACTTGACATTTTCCCATATTAAAAAACACCCACAAAATAACAACAAAAACAGATCTCGTATGTTTTATTCACCCCCACAATCACACAGAGACGTGCATACATCTGCAAAAACGAATTTATATAGGACATTGCGTCATCGTCAACAGAATCGTCCTCACATTTTTTGCATCGCATATTATCCAGTTCCCCAGATAACACCAGTTAAATGGTTCCATACATGGCATCAGCCGGCAAGCAGATGATGACCTCCATAAAAAAATCCCTTCTACTTATTTAACCGATCATCAGGATAATAAATGCAAAAAGAATTCAATCATTCAGTAAAAACTCCGTTTATGTGTCACGTACTCTGCCCTGTCCCTCATCTCGCTACTGTGCTGATTCTCTTTTAATAAACATTAGCGATTAGCTTTCTGCAATCCAAAAAATTATCATCGGAAAAGTTTAATCTCTTATGTTTGATTTTTTTTTTGCGAAAAATATACAAACAAAATAACTTCGCGTCAGCAGACAGCAAGGTTTTCTCGTGACACATGGCATGTATGACACTTTGCGAATTTTTATTCGCGAGATTATGTATATATTTTTTATCAAAGGAGGAAGTTTATTGCATGTGGCACAATCGCTGTGAAGTTCGCTAAGGTCATCAGCATCACCCCCAATAGCCCATTCTCCATTTTTTAATATTCCAATCATTCCCCATCTACACGATATAATAATCATCTCATCATATGCGAATTATTCAATTACCTCTATCATTACACAGTTTTGTTTGGGAATCCATACATAATAAATTTTCATTCTAAAGACCAGGCCAGACCGGACGGTTTATTTTTACAGTAGAAAAAAAAATCCATAATCCTAAGCCTTTTTGCTGAGATGATAAATATGATAATGATTATTGTGTCTGGTGATTACTGAGTACTGCATTTAGATATTTTTACATAATAATAATATTCCTCCCATTTCTTCTAAATCTCATTTCACTCAAGTGCTTGTATACCTTACACCATTCAAGTGGGGGATAGGTAATGAAATGTAAAAAAATTGTTCGCGAAAAAGACCATCAAACTTACAAAAAGGTAATGAGCAGGCCATGATGCCAGGTAAGTAAACCAAACCAGATCAAGCCAAAGCCAGAATACACTTTTCTCCCATCATGATCATGTGTGTAAAAAAATGGTAATAATAATGAATCAAGAACAAAACGGATCCAAAACCTATAATTGAGATAGAGATCGAGAATACATTTTTTAATATTCTTTCTTTCTTGAGAAGTAAGAAACCACACACACATGTGGGTATTTCATACCTACTTGGTATCAACAACATGGCAATTGTATTCACCTCTTTTTTTCATCCAAATGCAATTTCTCTAGAGAGATGAGCATGAAATAAAGTAAAAAGTGAAAAAGCCGGTCTTTTCGCTTCGCTTTTAGCCACACCACCACTATCATAACCACTTAAACATTTGCTTCATTGTTTTATACACAGCTAATATAAGTTGTATCGTCATAATAAGTTGATAGTTTTCAAAATTTATGCATATTGGCTTGTTAGCTTGAAACAAAGGGTTAAAAAATAAGCGGTTTTAGAGGGAGAATATAGAGCATGTAGAATTGGCTGTTTGGATGGGGTCGTGGACTTTGCGGGAAAATCTTGCCAGACTTACTGGCATCACTGTTAGCCGAGGCTGTGGCGAATTTTTCTAGCTTCAAAATCATTCTATGTGGCTATACATCATGTGGCAAAACTAGTGGATAATTATAGACCTACAACTTCAGCAGACATTGGCGTGGCATATTTTATAATTCTTGGGCAGCTCAGTTCAGTAGCCGCAAAAAATAGAGAAAAAGCCGGCACCTCGCGTTCTCCTCACTACAAAAGAGTTCAACTCAACAGCTTTTTTTATTATAAATTCAAATGCTAAACTCGCAACTCAATCATCACGTATAATGATATATTTAATAGGTAATTTGATTACAGGTGCACATACATACATCTGATGTATGAAACCCAATGAAAAGGAGGAGAGCGAATTATTATTATGAAAAACGGCAGCCATTATAAAATCCGCCACACATTTCTTGCATGCTGATAATATGTTTATTTATCATAATAATAAAATGTTTCGAGTCGCAAACAACAATAAAAATGAAATTGCTCTTGTTATTATTCCTATTGTGAATTTGGATCGGATTACGTCGTGTATTACGGTAGGCAAATTTACAATAATGTGGCATAGGTCATCATTCCATCAGAGACGAGAGAACATGGAGTTGTGTGCGAGGGCATTAAAACACGCTATTTGCAAAATGCTTAATTTCTCCACGAGCGAGCTTACCTCGTTCACCGCACTGTTTTTCTGACGCATTTCCTGTCAAAAAACTTTAATTTCCATTGCAAACCCATTACAAATACAGAGAGAGAGAACAACGCACTATAAAAGTCCAGTTTTTTTTTCATTCGATGTACTCCTCTTAATTGTGTGGACTTCACCTTCCAAAAATTACAATATATTTTCTCATCGGTCAATCGCCTCTCTTCTTCAAAAGAAGAAAGAACAACAGCACCGGGAAAACAAATCGACAAAGTTTTCCTCCTCGGAGCAATAATCATCATAATAATCATAGACAATCATAGAAATGAACGATATATTTTACTCCGAGAGTTTGAGCATTCTGGAAGAAGAAAGAAACAAGAAGTTGTAAAGTACATTGAAACTTGTTGTGAGGTGGAATGCTGCGAGAATGCAAGTAAACCATATAATTTTCTTTGAAGTTTAGTCGTGAGTAAGCGGAGAGGGCTTTTCCAAATGTATATGCATTCACTAAAATTGCATATTCTATCATTATGCATTACACATACTCATGCAAACTTTGTGGATTCTAAAGCCGGTCATTTACTCAGAAAAAACTTTGAGGTACAATTCGCATGATACATAATATGCAACCGCATATAACACCTAGGGAAAATGACTGATGCAAGTCATTGCTGGCGTTACAAGGGTAGAAAAACGTTTCTTTGTGAGATTGATGACTAAACTTAACTCCAAGCATTCTTGGAAGGAAGCTTTGTGTAGGAGAAAAATAAGCTCTTGTCATTTTCCTAATGAAAAATATCCCGGCCGGCAATAGTCTTAATTAATTCCGCGTGGCTAAGCCAATCCATCCGGTAGTTGGATTTCAGCAATAAATAGATGACTCATAGACTCCGTTAACGAGGTTTTACCGATATTAATCTTCTTTAAACAATATGCTCAAGCAATTCAAAACGGCAATAAAAATATTTATTTTTGGTGTACCAGAAAAATATTTTTGTTGGAAATTGCAAAATATTAAAAAAAATTATTGTTAATGTGCTAATAAAGGTCACTGACGTCGCATGCGATGATAAATACCAACAGATTGCATGTATCACGAACAACCCTTCTTTCTTTGTCTGTTATCGCCTGGCCGCAAAAATAAGACGTAAAGAAACAAACAAAAATATTGAATGATGATGTGTTTTGTTTAAATATGATATTTTTATGTTATTTTTGTTTTTTCTTATAGCTGCATATACTCATAATATTTCATTGCATGTAGGTATGTATGTATAAAAACGGCAAGAAATATAATAGGTATATATTTTCACGCTGTATACCCGGTTTTCTTACAACTTGCCTTGCCATGCCCTTCTTCTTCCTCCTCACACCACTTGTTTGACTCATCGCCATCAAAAAAGCATGTGATCACGATGGGCATGATGATGATTATATATGTAGTTGCACAGGTACAGCGTACAGCAACCAGAGGTAATGCATTCAAAATGCACAATAAGATTAGCCATACATCATGATGACGGATGTACTCCCGACATTTTGCTGAAGAGATGATGATGCCACTATAGCACACATTTTCATCATAAAAATTATCCTTGCTGCTTCTTCTACCACGAAAACATATATCTTCTTTTGTGGCTTGGCTTGGCTTGGCTTTTTTCACTTGACTTGATTTCTTCTCTTTTGACTGATGATGGACGGATTGCATGCCATGACAAAGGAGGAGGAAAATGCTATGATTTTTGCATGCAATCCTTCAAATGCAATAATAAAATGAAGCAAAGAAGAAAAACTGTGAGTAGGCTAAACTACCGTATTCTCTGTTAATTTTTTTTGTGTGTGAAGGACTCTCCTTTCTAATCATGAGTTGGTCGTGTATCCTGTTTCGCCGAATCCGTAAAAGTGCACTGAAACGACCATGAAGAGAGAGAAAAACAAGTTGGCTTCCTTCATTTTTTACTGGCTGCTAATTTCTCAAGCGTTTTTTCGGAAAAGTACTGAAAGGCTTAAAGGATTTTTCATGTAGTCAAATTACAAACGAATGTTTGCAGTTTTTTTATGACAAGGAAGATGACTCACCGCCTATCATATATATATCTTGTTTTGTTTTTTTAACGTGCAACCTTGTTCTCTCGGTCCATTTTCCAAAATGGAACAGTGACTCCTCTCATCATAAAAACGATACAGAATTAGCTGTTTTTGTCCTTCTTGTTATTTATAAACTTACAAAGAATAACAGTACATTAGAGGGAAGAAAAACAATAAAAACCTTCCAACCAGAAAAATAGTATCATCATCTTAATAACAATCATGTTTGCTCCCTTTTACGGAGTTCAGCTCAGCTCAGCGGATTATTGTTACTGCCCATGTTATTCATCTTCTTTCAAAAATGATCGCATACCTACATTGCAGCGCTCAGTTTTTCTTCTGCACTGATCACACTAATTCCTTTCCTAGGAAAATCTTTGATTCTTCTTATTATCATTAAAAAATATGTGTGCATCCATAATACAACCTTTCCATCATGATTGGCGTTTTTCTCTATTATAGCTTTTGTGCATATAATTTTTCCTCTATGATTAGTATTTGATCTATTTGGATTGCACTATCTGTCTTGAAGACAAACAAGGGAACGTATGTTTTTGGGAGTTAACTAGCATGAATAATGTGTGCATCATCTTCCTCCTCATCCAATCAGATAAATTAATATATGCATATAGACATAAAATACACACGCACGCCAAAAAAAGAGCAAACCTAAAAAAACGAATGCAGATACATCCCAGCTCTCTCGGTGATGGTTATCTATCACAAGACAACATACCGGGAATACTGATGATGGTATGACCTGAAGCACTTTTTCTTCATAAAAAAAAGAAATGCGCTAATCTCTCATTTTGATCTACTCATGAAAAAAACGGTTGCAGTAGTAGTAAATGCATTGCTTAACATTTTCAACCCTTTTGGCAATAATATATGTTTACACTATGCCTATACTCAGTGTTTTACGGTGAGAAAACAAAAGGGCGATTAAAAAGTGCGATCAAAGCTGAAAGAGATGATAGGCCGGATAAACAGAGAGGAAAGAAGTAGGCAAACGCCATAAACATCATCAACGATGCATTGCGCATAATATCACCACACCGACACCGGCGTCATGTCATCCTTCCAAGAAGAAAGAAAAAAAAGAGACATAAAAAACACCGGCAGTATTTGTGCAGATGACATTGTAAATTGCATTTTTGGTGGGGCGGCGGCTAAAAAAGAACTGCAGTTTTCTCTCTGCCATGCTGTTCCTTTTCCTCTTGTAAAGTCAAGAAAACCATTCATTTACCATTTCATAACCCTTTCTTCTTCTTCTCTCACGGCTTTATCTTTGGCTCGTGGGCTAATCGCCATCATTATCGTGATCATCATCTCTCCACACATTCTTTTTCTCTGGTGCACGGTAGTAATTACATTTATTTTTTTACTACTGTAAACGAATGTGATAAGAGGATTTGAACTTGAAAATGCCTACATTGTATTGAGAAAACACACACACACACACACACTTTTTATTACACGGACCGTGTACCATGTTGATGAAAACATGACATGTTCTCATCCCGTTTCCGTTTGACCTGAGACGTGACGTGACATGTCTTTTTATTTCTATGCTGCATTCTGTTTTGCAATCTATGCACAGTGAAAAAACAAAATGATGAGCAAATAGACTCGTTAATTTGACTTTTCTACAAAATGTTATCCATGTACTCAGTCATCTCCTATTAACCGAACCACTCATCCACCAAAATCTCTCTCTTTTCATTCGTCATATAAATCGAAGAGAAAAGGAAACAAAAAAAGTGGAATAGACAGCAAAGCTGTTTTATAGGTGCCCATATTCCATGAACTGATTGTATGCCTATTTATTACGTAGTTTTTTTTCTGTTGTTATTACGCTGCTGGTGAGGTGGTGTGGTGGTGGTGGTGCCAGTGGTATGGTATGGTGTTCTGTTTAGTTGCGAGGGCATTGTTCTCATCATCATCATCATCGTCAAGTCACGATCATCATCATATGCCGGCTTCCAATTCCAGTTCATATCATATGCCTGCTGTTCTCCTTGCTCGTTTCGTTTGCCTTGCCTACAGGCTGGATAAACAGCACTTCCACTTCTTCGAATTCTCTTACCATCATATCATCATGTAAGATGGTTACTAAACTCTAAACTTTTTCTTGTGTATACTCTGACACGCTGCATTTCTCTAAAGACGCAAGATACAGCGAATCAAGAAAAATCCTCTCTGATATAATTCTTTCTCAACCAAGTGTGCAGAGAGATGAGCTGCAGAACAGAGAGAGATGAAAATGCATACAACGTAACCAGCAAGAAAAGTCATGATGATGATCATGATGAGAGCATTACATGTGCACATTTTTATATCAGAAGGAAAAAAACTGCGTTCTATTCTCTCGATATAGTTTTCGTTGCCGGCTGTTCTTTTGCGGTTTCAGAGACTCTCTTTCATATGGGTAATCTCTGCTCTGGATATATACATATCCATATTGTTAGTATGCATATAAGATATAGTTCGGAAGGAAGCTATATTAAAAAATACATATTTTTTCCATTTTCTCTGGATGGATACATAATCGTAATAATGGAGTAGAGGAGGGAGTTGAAGTGGAAATGTAATAAAACATCAACACTGTTGCTACACGGAACACACGGACAAAATATTATTCTCAGGAATGTTTTTCGCCGTTTTTATGACCATCGCTGTGTGGAAGTAGCGTGTGTAGTTTCAGCTTTCTTTCTGGATATTATTATGGAATCACGGCGAGAAGGAAGCCAACAACAACAGCAGGCCAGGCAATGCACCCTTTTATTTGTACATGCGCACATCCAATGTTTCCAGTGAGAAAAGCGTGTGTGTTGGAAACTTGTTCCAAAACAGGGAAGCCAGAGAGAGAGAACAAAAACATTGTGTATTCCACAAGGGGAAAAATAAAAGCCTTGTTGCCGGGTGCAAAAGCTGTGGCGCTTATATAACATGTAAGCTGTATACTTGGAAATTGCGCATTCACAGTTTTGGAGAATGTTTCCTCCACCCCAGGTTATAAGGTATGTATGGAGGATATATGGAATGTAGATATCTTACTGCATTTTCATTCCGCGTGCATGCATATCCTCATGCATTATAAATGGAAGGAGATATGTGTGGAAATGATAGGAATATATGAGGAGAGTGGGAAATGCATGCAACAGCGAGAAAAGTCATTGCACTGTGTGGTGGAAGGATACTACATTTACGTGTGTGAGATATGCGATAAGCGAATATATATTTTTTTGGAGGAACGTATCATTTCCAAGAGGAAAGAGCGGTATATATTGAAGTGCATTTAAAGTTTTTATACTGCGGCGATGCATCAACTCTTTGGTTTTTATTTGGCACTAACCCGTGTCAAGAAAGAGAGTGAGAAAATGGAGATTTCAAGAAGAAAAAAAAACAAGTAATCCAGATCAGTGTCCTCAATTTTTTGAAATCGTAATGGCACTCTTTAAATAAAATTGTGTATTTTTTTGGAGGGGAAATGAAAAACAATTTTTTTTTGGTACTGACCTCATTCGGGCTCTGCGGCTGAATGTTCATGAGAACCTCATCAATCTGAGGTCGATGATAAACCACTGTGCCGCACACCTCCCTCCCATTATGGGTGACAAATGCTTTCTGTTTTGGCTTCAACTTGAGGCTGCTCACATTGCCGAATCCGGGTCCGACAAGTTCCCCCTCGGAGAACTCTCTTACCTCGCCGGTGTCAAATCTGACGACATATTTCGAGTTCGGAGTGATCCCAGTGTGGCAAGCACTGTTCAAAATGAACTCGTCCGGGTTCTTGCTCCCGATGATGACCCCGGGATGATATAACCCGGTTTCCTTGAGTGCTCCGCAGACGCGTGTTCCAACAATGGAACGCTTCGCTAATCTCTTGCTCGCCGACATTTTCACAACTTTTCTCAATAAATTCTTTTCCAGTTTCACATTCACATCAATAAAAGTCTTCCTATTGAACAAATTGCGATTTGACTTTTACAGTCAGTTTGTCTTAAAATGTTAATCCACTTCACAATCTTCTTTTCACCACCATAAAATCCTAAAAATCTGACTTTATCTCAAAACCTCACGTCCCTCTATACTCCTTCCTATAATCTTCTTAATTTTTCTTCCCAAGGATAACCTGTAAATCACATAGGTACACATATTATGCATCCATACAATAATCAGTCATCTCACAATATAACTACCAATTACACAACAATTTCTTGTCAACACAGAGAAAAAACAAGTCTCTGCTTTATTGACAATGCAACTCCCATCTTCTGTCAATATTTACGCTTCGTGCCCACGAATCGTGCCCACCGCATGCATCATGCACACTGCATAATCTTCTCCCTTCAACAATTACACATTACGCATTTTTCGCTGGCTCATCATGCTCTAATTTTCTTTTTAAGCCTCTATAAACATTCTAATAACGCGTAATGGAACTTTGTGCATAGTACGTACCATCATAGATCATCTTACCCACCAATCTTCATCAACATCACATTTTTTAACGCTCTCTGTGTTCACCTTCACCAAAAAAATTCTATCATCCTTTTTACCTTGCTTTCTACTCGCTCTTCCTCTCTTCCAAGTGTGTCCACCAAAACCAAACCAAACCACCACCACAGCACCATAGTCATTTATCATCATCACAGCTGTCAATATTACGCTCTCCTGTCAAAAAAATCTCTATTTTCCATGCATACATATATTATCTCCACTACGGATGTAAAGGAATCTACATTTTAGATGGGCAACCGGCTCGCTATATAGCCTTCTCAAACATATCTCTATATGAACTTGTCAATGTATACCGGTTCCATTTTACGCCTTCACTCCATCATTTTCTCTCTTTGTTTACCTCTGCAGAAGAATCTGCTACAAAAGGCGAAAGGGTAGCATCTGCCGTTCCTCCTCGCTAATTGCGTTACCTATACTTATACCCATCTTCTTATTCCTTTTATCATCATCTTTTGTTGCAAGAAGTACCTGGACTTTTTCTTCTTCTTCATTTTTCCTCAACAATCTGCACACTCCTGACATACATCATTATTAATATGTATGCGGATATAATAAACTCTTTGTGAAAGCAGCTGAGTCAGCGTGAACAAATCCTCTATTCAAAAAAAAAAATTTAATGGTCCTGCTGCCACCACTTCTCTTCATGCAGTTTCCTCTCATCTCCCTGAAGAACTTAATCCATCTTTACATTTATCCTTGTGCTTATTCCTGCACTTTTGGATTTTGCATCTTTTTTTTCTCTCTTCATCTATTCCGCCCTCATGCCCGCACACTTCACACATGTCATATGAAAATTCGAAAAAAGTTCAACGGCTTTCGATGAGCAAGAACAGGAAACGAGATTAATAAAGCAGAAAACCGGAATGATTTTTTATCCTGTTGGAAAACAAAGGATTTTTGTGCCCGCTTTTACTCAAATAATTGCTGAGAGGAAAATATTCATGTTTGGTAAATGTAGCAATCAATTGTCATCATGATAATGATGGGCCAGTGCCCAGTTGAATCTCTTTGTTCTCTATCTAATTTCCCTTCTATTCTCTGGTTAACGCGTGACGAGGCTTTTGCTCTCACCAGAGAATAGACATGTTGACTGACTGTGTGTTCATCCTTCTAAAAATATTCCATGAATTTACTCAAGGTACCAGGATATCATCATGGCATGATGATGAACCAAATGTTTTTTGTTATTGTTGTTGTTTTTGGAATGAAAATAAACCTTCGGCTATATTTCCACTTTTTTGTTCAAGAGCACAAGGGATTTTCCACCTTCATCTCATGATCATCTTGTGTGAAGGTAGACTGGACTCGGAAAGGGTGCCTCGGGCGATGTATCCCCTTAAAATGCAGTCTCAAATATCCATAATCTCTCACTCCTTTTTTTTCTTGTGAAAATACCTGAGTATGATGACTTACGAGAGAGGGAGAGTGGAGAGCTCTACATAGTCACCAAAGTGGGCAGAGAAGTCGGGGGAGGAAAAGTAAAGGGCAAAGGGAAAAATCAAGGGACTTTTTTCGTTCATCTCTCGACTTTATGGCTGCACTTTACATTATTGCTTTTTTCTATACTCGCCACTCTACATAAAAGGCACAGAGATGCGGACATGCATTAAAACGAACCGAACCAGCGAGCGATACTTTTTCATCATAACTGTTGGTATTTGACTATGCATAGAGGAAACACTGGCTCATATTTTTGTTTCTTCTCACGCAAGCTAACACATGAGAGCTAAAAAAACGATGATTTTCATCAAGAGAACAAAAAAGTATTGAAAATGAGATGCTCTTCTGTAAAGTTTTCATGTGTGAGCCCACAGCAGATGAAATCTGCTCGCTTTTCTCTGTACAGACACACATTTCGTTACATCATGAAAAGATAAACAAGAGAGCTGTGAATGGAATAAGGATCCATCCGCTGGAAACTGGAATGATCGCTCATCGCATCGTCGCCTGTTACTAGGCTGCTTTTCAGCTCGCATGGAAAAAAGGATGATGAGGGCGATGTTGTTGATGATGATGATCAAGTAGGGATTTTGTGGAGGCAATCCACAAAAAGGAAGGGGAACCCTCGCTCTCACTTGGAGCACAACAAAGAAAGAAAGGGAATGCCCATGCATGAAGCGTACATATACTCATGAAACAGGTGACAAAAACAGAGAATTCCTTGCGCCTTGCACAGAGAAACACAAGTAGCAACAAGAAAAGTGGACTCTTCCTCAATGATTTTCTTTTTTGAAATATTATGAAATAATTAATAATTACCTTTCTTGTAAATTTTTTGAGTAAATATTCGTCATAAAATTTGCATAGGTAAACGTTAGAGAGGAAAACCGGCTATGCGGCAAACTAATGATGGGTAAATGTCAACTGCGTAGTAGCACTATATTTATGTAAGATTAGGAGTTATTTTCAGCTTCGGCTCTTATCAAATTATTTATTTCCCTGTAAAACTGCGTACCGTGCCGACTCTCTGATAGTCAAATATCTATATATGCTCATGTTATGCATGTAAATTGGGGAAGGAGAAGAAGAAGGAAAAATATAGATAGGAAAAAGAAGGACACGGACACTCTACTCACAACGTTCTTCGCTCTCTCTTGAACACACAAACCTATTTATTTACTAATATCAATTAAAAGTTGAAGGAGAAAATGATGATAACGAAAACAAAAATAATGAAGAATTAAAGTCGAGCTAATGATCTTGTGTTGGGGGAAAAGGAAAAATAACAAAGTGGTTCCATTCATCGTCATTATGATGATGAAATATGAATAGTACAAAAGCACAATGCTGTCATTATGAAAATATATATCGGAGAAAAAAACGTCATTTCTACGCTAAAGGTTATGAATGATGTGATATGATGCACTTATAATTAGCCATACACAAATCATTGAATTTTATCAATGCATACACACACATATTGACAGAAAACTGAGAGAGACAAATATATTTTGGAACAAAGAACAAAAAATACTCACTTTTTTGACTTGCTCTTGATTCCACACAGAAATCTGTGATGATGACGATGAAAGATGACACTTGTCGGAAAAATAGATTGATAATTAGAGAGACACAGAGACAAAGTACACGGCAAAGAGAGAATTAAAGTTTTGATTGAAGGAGAGCTTGATTTGCTTTTTATTTCACACTTTTGTCGCACAATAGCAATGAAGAAGGTAAAATGTATATGATTTTTTTTGCATGAACGTTAAAACAATTTGCTGGCAGAGAACTTCCGGTTGATTTTCAACTTTATTTTTATTTTTTCTGTAAATCTAATAAACTGGCATCACTTGTTAATTATTTTGTTCACAATTTACGAGTAACTTTTTATTTCTTATGGGAGGAGTAATGACTACAATATTTTTAATTATATTTCGTTAACCACAGTGTACAGAGTACTAACTACACGGAAACACAATAAAGTCCATTAGCATAAACACTGGCACGAGCAACCTCTAAATGAATGTGAGAATAGTCTTGTTGAATTATATTCTGATGAACAATGTCCTCTCCCACAGCTCCTGGGGTGAGTTCCTCCAACAATGGGTTCCACAATGATGGCGATGCTCCAAGACGAGTTGTAAGTGAAAGTTTTCGTGATGATGATGAGGATGAGTAGTTTCCACTCTTTTCCATCATCATTCTGAAAAGCCTTAAAAGATCAAGATGCCGACTAATTTCCGCACCTTCTATATATGTAATTATCCTCTGAAGAGAAAATTATTACTCCTTTTTTCGGCACACAAAAATTTTGACAATTTTTACTAATTATTATATTTTTTGTGTAAAACCCGAAGATATACTGACTATGTATTGAAACGGTTGTACTCTTTGTTGAGTGAGAACAATGAGATGAACAAAAAATCTGTTTTGATGAGTTGCTTTATTTATTTTTGCAGCAATCTTATGAATAGTTAGTTAAATGTTTTCTCTCTATGAAAATTTTCCTTGTGTGAGCGTCCGTGACTGATTTACTTGAGTTTCAGCATACGACTGACTCTCGTTTGCACAAAGAGCGAGGAGATAGCTCTATAGACCGTCTCTACAGCATGAAGCATACATACCAATGCGATACCACCACCACCACCGCTCACACCATAATTCTCATCATCATGATCATCATGATCACAACAACATTCAAACCATGAGCTCTATCAGCAGGAGCCGGCCGTTTTCCTCTCAGCTTTTGTTATGATCATCATCATGTTCGCTCTCGGCTGGTTATATGGTTGTCTATATGAAACCATCTAATAATACTGCATAGATCTCATCCTTTCCACGAAAACAAGTATATAATGTATGTAGACCATAGACCATATGAACAATGTTGTTGTCATTATGCACAAGTAGGTATTTCTCTACCATTGTTCTCAAACCACCATCACAAGTTTCATATGAAAAAATCTCTTATATCGCTTATAAATCTATGATTTCATATGTTGTTTTGATCTGTTCGAAAAGACCAGCTGGATTGTATACATGTTAGTTGTGCATAGTCAAGTTTGTTGTGCGCATTGGGTTTCCTTTTGGGTTGGGTTCACTCTTCTCTGCTTCGACTCAGCTCTATAAATTCTCATTCCTCTCCTCTATCATCAAATATACACTAAATACCCATGCAAGATTTTACATAACAACCGCACCATCACATACACCATACCAGCTCAAGTTGGAGAGACTTGTCGTATTCACTCCCATATTAATAGACTCTTTAAAAAATCTTGGGTATGTGCATAATATGCAACCGCTCATATAAAAGTTTCAGTACTGACTCAACTTGGTACAGAGTTTTCGTCATGTTCACAATTCACACAACCCTTTTTATTCTCCTCAGTGAGGAGCGCATGTGATCTGCTGGGCTAAATGTGATTCATACCGTGCAACGCTGCGCTGCTATGAGAATCCGGCATATGATAGAAAAGCATAGGAGCTCTCAGCAGCCGGTGGTTTTTGGGCAAAGCGGATATTCTAGCATTTTTGGTATGTGTACACACGGCACATGTAAGAAAAGCATTTAGGGACCTTTACCTTTAAAAAAAGAGTTTTGCTGCAACTCTTTATCTGTGCAAAGTCATAACAGAAAAGGGATAGGAATGTTATGTGTCGTGTATCCATAAAACTTACCTGTCTTCATACCCCGCAATACCTACAATACTTTCTCTTCTCTCGCTAGAAGAAGATTTGTTGTTGGTGCAGAGAAGGGGAAAAAATCTCTATTGTGAAGAAATACAGTTTTTTCCTGATAGAGAAGCGGGTGGACAAAATGGCTGACTAACCTGCTCATGTTGAATTACCGTAACAAAGGCTGTGTATCCCTTTCCGTTTCATTTGGTGTGTCCTATACTTCTCCTGCTTTCCCCTTCTTTCTCATGTCGATACACACATTGGGAAAATCCATACTAGAGATTTGAGTTTTTTAAGGAGCGTTTTGCATGTTCTCTCATGATATGTTGTGATCGTGCCAGGAGAACAGATGTGGATATTGGAACAATCTATAATATGAGCATTTCTACAGTGTATGGATATATGGAGGAAAAAAAAGGATGGGTGGACCCACACGAAAACAAGCAGGGTTCCGCTTTCCAAGGCGAGAGAGGAGGCAACCACATAAGCTCAACAGCTGATGAGTATATTTGTGACGTCACACGACGTTGACCTCAATTATCCGTCCTGGCTTCGGTATCACTCCCATGTATTCTCAGATAGCTCCAAAATGTACATCACTTTACGTACCTACCCATCATACAAGGCTCTTTCTACCTAAAACAGACTGCAATTGTCAAAAATATTTGTACCTACTCATGATACGGCTAGGTATACTCCACTCCACACACATTCTCATTTTCAACATCTCATCTTTCCCTTTCTCTCCTTTCTTCTCACGTAATCTCATCTTTTTATTAAAAAATATCTTTGTCTCTCTTTTATGCAATCATGATGATAATCAACGTGTGTGTGTACACGCTGTACTTTTTCATGCTGCATTTCTTCACATTGCATAATCAACACTAGTAGACCAAAAATATCCTATTTTTTTATTATTTCGACATAGCAAACCGGCTTTTCAAAGTGAAAAAATTTTCTGAGCAGACTTTACTTGTCTCTTGACTTGAATAATACGCATTTGTAATATTCTGTTCTTCTCTTTCTACCTTATCATGTGTCACTTTTTTTGGTGGCTTGGCATGCTCGTCTCTTGCTTTTTGGATTGCTCAACAGCAAGTATCGCTCTTCTCCTCTTCACAATTTTTTTTACATTTTTTATTTATAAGCTTTCAAAACATTTTGAGAGCTGAATTGAATAAAGCTCTTCTGCATATCTTCTTGAGCATGTATCCATTTCATGTAGCACGTTATTATGACACAGAAAAGAATGTACTTTTTTTATATGACTTTACTTTGGATTAAAGGATACTTGCTATATTTGCTGTGGTTCTGGTGCTGCTGGAAATGGTGACCTCGTTTCTCTTTTGTTGTGCTTGCTTTTTTTGGTGGGGGTGGGGGTGGTGTCGTCGCCTATGACTCTTTTGCAATGAACTGTGTATAACATTCCTGTGCATACACAGACAAGAGAATTTTTTACACGAAGATCATATAAAATATATATAGAAATAGATAAATGTAGGCTAATAATACTATAGAGTATTTGTACACTGTTGACATCCGCTCTTATAGAAAACTTTTCTGCTAAAGCCGGCCCGGCTCTTTTTTTTGGATTGAAATTTATTGTTTTTCCTGTTTTGTAGTCTGTTTTTCTTGTGAAATGACTTTGTTTGGTGTGATACCATCGTCTGGCTTGGCCATTTGGTTGAGAATGCGTATTTATAATTTTTTTCTTTTCCTCGCGTGATCATCTTTTCTATGAATTTGCAATGCATGGCTATCACACTGTAAGGAAATCAGATGAATACTTAAAACTAAAACGGAGAATGTGATAATTTGGTGTATAAAATGTTTCACAATCTTTCATCTCTCTGCTTCTGTCAACATTTCTTGGGAATATGTTCATACTTTTTCCGTATTTTTTTTATCGTTACAGCTGTACATTTTTGAGGAAGAAAGGAAAGGAGGAAAAGTAGAGCACCGAGAGCCTATGAACAACGGGTTTTTGCTGGTGACATCTCAAGGGCCCCTCCTACCACATCACATCATTGTATTTTTGCTCTTTCACCCTTTTCCATAAAAACATGTAGGTATACGCGTATGTTTGAAGAAGACTGATCTTGGTCTTGTTGGTGGTGGTATTGATGTGGTCGTAGGTCTGGACTGGAAACGAGGTTACCAACTAGAAGAAAAAAACACACATAAATAATCCGAGTCCAAGAGAGATTATCGTATACGGCTTCCTTTACATTTTTTCTTGTGATTTTTCTACATGAGATTATTATAGATTGTGTGTAGGCTTGATCAGCATTGTTGCTGGCATTTTTGTTGGTTTTTGCTCTGTCTCTATTTACAAGTTGGGAGAGACTACTGAGGAGAGAGAGAAGTGAATCGTCCTTGAAACTTGTTCGTCATCATCGTTTTAGCTCGTTGTTCGGCTCACCCATTCTCGCATGTGTGTTTCATACTTACCGATGTATTATGTAAAGTAGGTAGTGTGCTAAAGCATTTTCGCACATTTATCGCCGTCAAGCAACATATCATTATGGCGGAGGCGCTTTCTGGCCTGGCCTGGCGTTCCTGAGGGATTCCCTTTTTCTACACAAAAGCAGATTTTTAGGCAGATATATAAGCGGAGGAGCAGCGAGCGACATTTTTGCAAGCGAAGCGAACACAAGATATATGGCCATTATTTTTCTCATTCTGCCAATCTTTTTAAAAGGCTAATAAAAAAACTCCACCAGAATATATATTACTTGATGCATGCAAAAACTCAATATGCTCATGTATTTCTGAGGATGATGAGCAAAAAAAATATTATATGCTGCGAGTTTCTCTATGTCATTATGTGTACATGTTGCATTGCATGTAGACGAGAGATAATGCAATGTTTATCATCCACGGAGTGTAGTAGAGTTTAGTACGAAAACTTTGTTTTAATTGAGGAAGTGAGAAGAATAGAATGGGTTGTGCGATGATGTTGTTGTTGTTGTGCCGTCTGAAAACGATCTTGGGTTTCCAATCAGGCGAGTCTTATTTAAGACCAATCCGTATTCAATTCTCCATTGCTGCTCCTAACAATGTACACAAATGATGCCTTTTGTAGCTGCAAGTTTACAAACGTTAAAAATGGAGGAGATCGTTATTTTCATTTTAAATCATTAAGCTTTGCATACATTTTGCATTGATAATTATTGCATTAAGTGCGGATAACGTTGTTGTTTGTCGATTTAATTGGAATACATATTTGGAGGTTTGGTGGCGGTAGAAGGCATTTGGTTATTGTAGCAGTATTACAAATTCAGATAGAAGAATCAAAATGACTAATTACTGGAGTTTATAATCGAATGAAACTGTGAATCTAAACAGACATTGACAATTGACATCATTGCACCGGCGAGAGAAATTTTTCATGATTTTTTTAAATTTCTGTTTTGCTTGCTTATATCTAGCTGAAATAGATTTGATAAAATGTAGACTATGTTTAGGCATTCATTACCACATTATATTTTAAGATAACATAATTTCCTGTTTACATACAAACCCTACTAATAATTGCTTCTCCATTCATTTTCGATTGAGTTTACAAGTTTAAATTTTCAATACTAATCGTACATTCCATTCTAATCAAAATTTTCAATTTGTTTTTCTCTAACTTAAAAAGCAAAAATGCCATTATCAAACAATAATTAGCAATAAGTCTGTCAGTGAGTTACAGACTAGACTGTGGCATGCAAAGCCCGTTAAACTTCGACTCAGCACGTTCCTCTTTTTTGTCTAGCAGTTCATTATTCATCAGAGACTTTTTTCATTGTCAATAAAACATTCATTTTTTCATTCAACTTTTTTACGTCTTCTCTCCAGTACCTATTTATTTTGGAGTGGAGCAGACTGCCTGGTATTTTCCCCTATGCAATAATACATGATGACATGATTCAATACTCATAAAACCATATTTTTATTGGTTTTCCTTGCAATAAAAATTCACTCTTTTGTTAAGCTCAACAGTAACTTATTTCGTTTACTCTCTTGCTACTTTATATTCATATTGTAAAACGAGTGCAAAAACTGATCATGAAAAAAATATTGCAGGAAGGAATGTACGATGTAGACAAAAGCTGAGCATGAATGAATGGAGAATACCTATGCAAAAATGTAATTGCTACTTGAGAGAGAGAGACACATGCAATTTGTACTTTTTGATGGCAAAGCGACAAGAGAAGATGAGCCAAATCAGAGGAGCGACTAAGAACGACCTTGAGGAACGCAAATACAAGTTTAAGGCCGTCGTGCGTAATAAACTTTGAATATCGCTGTTCCACCACGACTACGCCAGCAGCACGAAAAAAATGACATAAAATTATCATCATGATCATCACCAGCACCAGCGCTATTCACCCTTCAATAAGATGAACAATTATGTCTACTAATTTTGTATTCATTGTCGTTAGATATTTTTTTTGCAGACTGTGCACAAATTATTGTTTGCAGACTAGAGAGATCCCCTTTTATAGGCTCTGCATCTTTGCACTTGATTCACAATTAAATCTCATGATGAATAAGAAGAGGAGGATGTGGAATCGCAGAGATATGATATATGATGATGCGTGTTACAAGAGAGGAGGTGGATTTGATGATAAAGAAGAATGGCACACGTAATGTAATCTCTCGTCTGCTTCCACTTTACCTTGCGTGTCTCCTCTCTCTACTGAGGTTGTTGTTTCGTCCGTCTCGTTTCTCGCGTCCTTGAAAGAACAGAGTCTCACTCGCTCGTGTTGGTTGTGTAGACTTTATTATGTCAGGAGTTGCAAAACGTTGCCTTATTATTTGTATGAGAGCATGAAGAAATGAAAGATGAAGAGTTTGAGCATAAAGAGGGAATTAAATGTCCAATTAACGGAGTACATGCTCATGTGAGTCTGATGAGTAGTAGACACCGAGTCATTGGACGGAAACACAAATAAAATGGTGCTCTTGAACTATGAGTTGTCATGTAATGAAGGATTAATTGGCTCAATTCAATGACGCAAAATTCCACACACATATACTCCTACAATGTTGCTCATTTTAACCCTTTCATGTACACCTACATAAAATGTACGCATGGAGAGAAAGCGGTGTCAAAATGTCAAGAGAGAAAAACATGATCCGTAGAGAAGTCTGAGCTATACTAAAAATAACAAGGAGATTATTAGAATCGCTAAAAATAGACTGATTACAAGGCGGGGAGTCAGTGTCCAGGTTAGTTTGAAAAGCCGGTATGGTGCCGAACAATTAACGTAACAAGTAGCCGGCATATGTTGATCTCTATCATTTTATAGTTTTTTTGCTGGTCAACTCGTTCTTCCAAGCGTTTAATTGCCTCTTGTATCTAAATTTGGAATACAAACTACTATAATTACACGGCCAACTAAGCAAAATTATATAGTTCTGCGAAGCAAGTCTTATAACCGGTCATAATTCTACTTTTCAATGAGAGCTATGAAAGAGCGACGCCAGAAGGCAACCGGCGTTTTGCTCTCTTTCCAGCACGTCTCGTCATGTGACTCCTTTAATGGAATCTTTTTATGCTCTGAGAATTCAAGATATTTCTATCAGTTTGTTAAAGTGACATCATCAGATAAGACCAAGAGCCGGAATTACTTCCTACTTGAGCGGCATACCAAACAGTATGTACACTTCTTACAGGATTTTTTATGGCAGCTCTAATTTTCTTCACTCTTGTTTGTTTTAAATCCGCTTGGAAGGCTGATTTGACCCATCTTCAGCTCTTTCATTTTGATGAGTTTTCCATAAAAAGAGGAGCAAAATAATAAGTCGCGACACAATCAGATCATTATTGCAATGAAATTTTTGATTCATAAAAAAGAAGACAAGTGAAGTCAGCATGTCATCGTGTCATTGGCAGAGGAGAGCAGCAGCAGCTGCTATAACTGCGCTTTCCTTGTCTATCCATCTCTCGAGTGCATGATAAATGGGTATATCAACATCAGTTATTTTTCTCAGGGCAAAGTTCATCATTTTTTTGCCATTCATCCAAACAAGTTAAATTCCTTAAGCAGTCTTCGTATGTGTGAATCTGTTAATGTGGCATCTTTTTTTTTATTGAACAGAGAAGCCTTAATTTTTCATGGAGATTTGAACAACCAACATTTCTTCTATGCTGACGGAACTAAACAAGAAATGCAGATGAGATTCACTATATATCCTGCTGACAATTTGTCATGTCACGTCCAGTTTGTCAGTCAAGTCACTGTCCTGGAAGCAAAAAAAAAAAACAACAAGCAACTTTTTTTTTGCATGACTGCTTCATTTGGAAAAGCGATTAAAAATTATAGCAAACTGTGCCTATGCAAATTACATTAAAAATTGTCCCTCGTGCCTTCTCTTCATCCATTCAAATTTTCAATGAATGACCAAACCAGTCGTTTTACAGGTCCGCAAAATCAAATAAGAGAAAATACGTGAATATTCAATAATTTGATATATCATCAAAGAAAACTTTTTTTTTGCTTAACCGTCTGTTTTATACTCCTTTAAGCTTCATCTCAGTTTATTATTGCTTGTTGTCACTGTCATTCCATTAATCCCATTCATCTGTCATCCTAATCACGTACTTATTTGGTTATAGCGTTTAAATAAAAAAAACAAAATGAAAAATTGATGATGTAACTTGACATACTTTTGACACTACGTTTTATTGTTGCTGCGTATACTCCTTCCTGTTTCCATTCTTCCCATTAGGAAATGAAAATATAAGCGATTCGTCAAAAACGTCAAGAACATGATATACCTATATGAATGCTTACATGTACAAAAGTCTTCTTTGTTCCAGACGGAAACACTGCTTGCCTTTCTCATATTTATGACTAATATGGAGAGAAGGAGAAGCTTAGTCATAATCAATGCAGCAACAAGAGAGTTGATTATTGAGCCACTCTAATTTTTCATATAGAACATTTTGCATAAATACTTGATTACCAATTGACGATTATGGCAGCCACTCACGAACGGATTGGTTATGATAAAATAAAAGAACCGAACATTTTCAAGAAGAAACCAAAAACATGCGAGGATATAATTCTCCAAAAACTTTTCTTTTGTTTTGCTGGTCGACTTGTTGTTTGTCACGTCACATGAGTCATTTTTCTACTTTTGCTGGGCTGGCTTCTTCCGAAGACCACCATCGTCACCAAAAACGACGATTTCCTTGTTTTTGTTCGTTTTTGCGTATGCATACCTATTAATTCGATTGCTTACACATGGACGGACGAACGCTTGTACAAGTTGTGTACGACACTACTCATGTATTCCCTGTAATTTTACATTGTTCTCATAAGTCTTTGATAACGAGCGTTTTGTGGTGATATGATGTCAAACCATGACGGTTCATTCTTCCTGGCCAATGACCTTAATTAAATGGTTGTGTGTTGCTTGAACCTTTTGACAGTTTGACTTTGACTTTTCGGCAGGTAATATTCCTAATAAGCTGGAAATGCATTAGCGTGTAGCGTGCCTTGCATGATGACACCAAATAACCACTTTACTTTTAAATGTGTCCTCTTTCCCTGATAAGCTCTTATGCAATATTTAGTAATCATTAGCTCTTTAAATTAGCCTAGTAATAATACATAAGCACCACTTTACTTCCTCGCTTGCACTTCTCATCATTTATAGCTTTGTCATCATCACGAAAAAACCGCAAACAACAAAATCAACATATCATGTCACCCTCTCTGTCGAATGATCGATTACACAACTTTTCATTTTTCGTCACAAAAAATATTTCCACATTCATCATCATGACTAAACCAAAAAATACTGATAATAGCCAATAAAGTCCAATGCTAGAATGACCATCAATAAAACAAAAGAGGCTGATGCACTGATTACCTATCTTATTTTTGGGTTACGCAAAGACACTTGAAAAATTCCAAAAAAAATGAAATTCATACGAATACGCCCCTTTCAGCCAAAAACATCATAAAAACGTCACATCTCTATGAAATAATGATGCACTAATTTTAACACGCTCCTAAAAACAATGACTTTTGGAACGAAACCGTTAACCTCTGCAAAAAAACCTCGACTTTTGTCCAAAGTTTTTCCTACTTTTTTGCATCGGGATTTTCCCAACAAACCAATAACCAATTACACAATGTGCATAAAAGGCTCTATTTCTGTTACCTCTCTGCTCTCTTTAATTTTTTGTGACAAAAATGTGAGCAACATTTACACATGGGAAATAGAGTGCATGTCGCATGTGTAGCCATAAATAAGAGAAAAACAAATAGAACAAGAGACAAGGAAAAGTAAGAGACAATGACCCAGAACAAAGTAAACAAAGAGCTGTAATAATAAAGTGAAGCCAGGCCAAAACAGCAACACGATTAAATATTAAATCAATCCATCGTTAAATGATTCAAGCTGCATAGCATACACATGGGCGTTCATAGAGGTGAAATGAATAGGAAATTGTTTTGTCATGCAAATATGCAATGAAGAATGGAGAAACAGGCTGTGTTATCCAACACCACGAGAAACAGCCGTTGTTCTTCTGCCGTTTTTTTCATATAATGTCCTGTGCTACAAACTGTAGAATAATTTAGAGCTTTTTCCCTTCTCACCACACAGTATTTACAGAATGACATGCTGGAAATAGGAGAGACGTGTGCATCACATTACAGATTGCAATAAACCGATAAAAATATATACATATGAACAAAGTCATGCGTTTTATTCTTCTTAATTGCGGAGCTGTCCGTGCACACACCTGATTTTTCACCTAATTGCTCATTTCCACCGGTTCTAATGATATTCATAGTTAAGATTCTTGCCACATATGAATGACCCCTCCATATAAACTAAAGGTGAAGAAACCGGTTGGTTGGAGGAATTATAGCGAAAAAAAAAACTCTTCTAAAGTCGAGAAACAGTAATCATATCTTCTTCACCAATTTTCTCTTTTGGTTTCGTTCTTCAAAATGATACAAAAGTATATAGAGGGAGAAGCAAAATAAACTACCATACAGTCATACAGAAAAATTACTGGAAATCATGATGATTGATAATAATAACAGTTGTTGGTTTCTCTCGACTCCTCTCTCCATCCAATTTGAGTATATTTTTCCTTGGAAGAAGAAGATACAAGTCAAGTAAAGTCACAAGACAAGACAGGAAATAAAAAAACATAACGACGAAACCAAAAAGTCCATTGCTCTCTTTTCTACGTCTCTCTCTCTCTCCTGCCGTTTTTTTCATACCTTCTTAAAACGAAACCAAAAATGCTTAAAGTTGGAAAACAATTTTTTTGTTTCTTGTAAGCTTATTAGGATGTGTGTATCTACGCCTTAGAAAAATAGCAAAAAAGGCGACACATTTCTGCTTGCATTTTAGTTCTGTGTGTCGCTTCTGCACACACTATGCTCCTGTTTCCATCAGATAAAAAAATAAATGTGTGGTGTGTATGGCTTTATATACTGTATATCCGCTTGTAAGAAGCGACGACTCCAAAAAAGACGATCATGATGATTGGCTTGGCTTGGTTGAAAAATATTTAAGTTGGTTTCGGTCGTTGTTCCAGCAGCGAAATATCTTTCGTGTGTGTCGTCTCGTATGATAAAATGTGTTCTTTCTGGTTTAGTAGGCAAAAGGCAGGCAAAACAACTGTTAGATGTTCTCATGTATTTTATGATGGTATAAAAATAAGATGTCCGTATCATTCCTCACAAGCTTATTATATAATGCAATAAATGGTAATCATAATGATTCCTGTTTTTTAAAGCTGTTTAGCTCTCTTTTTACACGCTTCTCGCTTCCAAGTTATGTTGGTGGCTTGGCTCTTGGCTTTGGGTTTGGTGCTGTTGTAAAAGCTGATATTATGCATGTATTTTCTTCTCCATATTTTCATCACATATGAGCAGGAGCAGCAGCGTTTTTTAGCCTTGTAACTTTTGAACATTGTATTCCATACAGGGTTTCAACTCGGCTAAAAAACTATGCATCGACCATGATAATCATGATCATCATCACCCCAACGTCAACAAAACAACAGCCGGCCTTCACTTCCTCCCAGTTCACTGACTCCTTGTCGATCTCTTCTCTCTCCTGCCATCATCATCTTCTTTCGTTGCACTTTTTTATAGGTATATATTCTCCTGGCAGTGGGATCGCATGGCCTGACTCTCTGATGCGTAGTTCAGGAGAGAAGAGGATAAAAAAAATTAGGTATGGTAAGGCGAAAAGATCATCAACATGAATGGCATCGTCGTGGATGGTGTGGTTGATTAGGATGATCATGATAAGTTACATGAGAAGTGCATCATTCTAATCTTAATCTGTAACTCATTAAGCTGACGATACTCTCTTTTTTATTGGGCTGTACAAAAACAATTTTATTTTAAACATTTTAAATTGCTAAATGTCATGTGATTGTGTTCCAAAAGGGAAATAAACTTCTGGAGAAACATTTTTTATTGGGCAGTTTATTTGATTATCAGAAAACACCTGCGCATATTCACACGTTTGGAATGCGAATCTTTCCAAGTCTAGAGAAAAAGGTAACTAGGAACAAAGAATGGAGGGGGAGGAGAAAACAACATAATAAGTTGTATGCTGAATGCTTCTATAAATATAAAAATTCCACTAGATCCCATGCTGTGCACTCACATGAAATCTGTTACATTTCTTTTAAGACGGGAATGAAAAGTATATAGAAATGGATTTCTTTTCCATCGTCACAGCACACACCATCAAAAGCCATTTAAATGTGAAGGTATTCCAGGAGCAGCAGGGGCCATTGTTCATGAGTCTCCTTTATTCCAGATAAAATAGCAGGTATAAAAGCACTAACTGATTGTGTTCCTGTTACCGTAAAAGTTTAACCTGTTGTTTGGCTCGTATTGTTGATTGTTGCGTGTGTTGTGCGTGATTGGGATTGGACGGGAAAGGGGGAAGGGGAGAAAAAATACGAAAGGCGAGATAACAATGTAATGAGTGTAATGTGTAATAGTAATAAATATCCAATTCAACATTAACATCCCATTATAAGGCAGTTTAGTACATAGATTATGAGTATGTGTGTGACGGGCTTAAATACAGTATTTTTCTCTCTCTCTTAGGACCGTACTGATGATAAGGAGGAAGAAGAAAGAAAAAAAGGTTTGGAGAAGTGAAAGGGAAATGTCAAAATGTGCTATGGCTAGTAATAAACCATAAGATAAAGTCAAAGTAAAAAAAATTCCTTTTCTTGTGTGGGGAATTATTAATGCTATTTGGGAACTACGACATCATAAAAATGTACACTTACCATCATGTATGCTAGATCACCAAACACAAAAAGGCAATTTGGGAAGGGATATCAAGGAAGGTGTAAATAATCAATGTCAAAAAGCTAAAAATTCTTCAAGATTACGTGTCCTCGTTGGAGAAGGGAAGAAAAGGTAAAAATAGAAAGGAAACAAGTAGAAAGACAGAGAAGACATGTCTCGTGTGTGCTTTTTTTGTCGTAGAGAGAGAGAGAGATTCTCTCCATCATTGGATTCTATCGTCGTTTATTATTGCAAATGTACCGAAAATCGAAAGTGCCGAGGACAACGGGGAACTAAAAAAGGAACGATTTTTATGCTTTTTTGTTTTCAGAAACAATTTTCCATGCACACTTGGATTCTCTTCTGGAAATGTCAGAAAAACGAGGGGGGAGATGTTCATGCAAAAAATATATTTAAACTCTTTTTTTTGTTACGATCTCCAGATTTTATAGTGACGAATAAGTGTTTAGAAAAGAGCTTTAAAACAAACCAGTGTTTCTATATGCTTCACTATTTTTTTGCATAATGCCTTGTACGAATCCATCTAAAAAGTTGATTCTTTTTCTTGGTCGTGCTCACCAAACCAGCCAGCATTCTCAATGCTCTCCTGAGAGAGTGGAGTGGAGTGGAATGGAGAGAAGGAGAAGAAGACGAGAGCGTGTGTAGGGGCGATTGACCTTGTTTACATCCCTTCCATCCATCCATCCAACAACCGCTTTTGTCTTCATATAAAATTTCTACATCTTTACAGCCTATATCTCTATCAACTTGTATACCAGTGAGCTCTCCAAAACTGTACTTCTGTCTTGTCAATTCTTCGTCAACTTCTCTCTATACACCATGTCATGCCACCACCAACCACCACCGCAAAAATACACAGCAACCACCATGCCACCACCGCCGTCACCACCCCACACATATGTAATCCCAGTATATTCGTATTGTTTGGTGGAAACCCGGCAACCCTCTTGTCTCATTATTCTTCTTCTCTCTCCTTCTATTTACATCTTGTCAAGAGAGAGAAGATTGAGATTCTCTTCACTTTTTTAAAAATGTTGATCTCAGCAGAAAAACAGAGAGAATAGAAGAGATTCTGAGCTGAACACCAAAAAATCCTAGATTTTCCTCCACAATACGTCGTCGTCAAGTTCATCATCTGACAATGGGATGACCCGGATAAGCCAATGACCGATTTTAAAAATTCCTTTTCCATTGAATAGAGCATAGTCGAAAACC
>JAQIXX010000843.1:0-45292 GCA_034700605.1 Willowsia nigromaculata
GTATATCCCTACACTTCTCACATCCCCACACTTTTAATTGTGATCGACGGTCTCTAGCTTTATGATATTCTTCATGGGATATCCATGACCGGCTCTCTTTTTCCAGTAGAGCAGTGTATTATGTGTGCAGCAGCACTGAATTGATAAGATTATCTTTATGAACGGATAGGTTTGATGTGAGACAAAGAGTTTTAGCATCAGGTGTTATAAAGGAATATAATTAACATCTAAATCCATTAAAACTACTGTGTCGCAATAGCAAAATTTATGACATTGAAAATGGATGCAGAGATGATAAGCTTGTAAGTGCAATGACAGTGATTGCCAAAGTCTTTTATGATGTTTTAGAAAATGGAGATGGGACATGCCAAATTAAAAAGTATGTGAAAGAGTTTATCTTCTTGTAATGCTGTTATCAGTCCAGGGTTTTATCAACTTTTTTAGCGATTGAGATTTTCATGTATATGCATTTCGTTATCATTTTAACTGCAGTGAAGTTTGTAAGTAGGAAGACCTGTGGATCAATGTTTCCAGTTTTTTGAGTTTATCACAAGAAATCAGATTTGGTAATTGACTCGTTTGATCTTATCAAGAAGACATGGTAATATTGATATGCACGCAACTGAACTAGACTCGCATGCAATTAGTTTCTCCGACTTGAGACATTTTTCACATTGACAACGTCACAATTCTATTTGTATCTATAATTTTATTGACGAGATTTACAATAACGATGATGAAATGTAATTGGGATTAAGTAACGGTTAGAGAGTCTTGGAAAGCAAAAAATAGACTGTTTACTCAAAACAGGACCTTGTGTAACGCAACAATAACTTTGTGTCCGAGAATTCATCTACGAATCTGCACTAAACCGCTTTTTCGAATCTTTAGTAAAAAAAACAAGTCATTCGAAGGAAAACTTTCACCTACGCACGCAACCAATTTATCCTTCACAAGAAAAAAATAAAACTTTTTTGTCAGCATCTCGGAGAAAGCAAAATGCCAAACACGCAATAGTAGAAATTAGCTATGCTAAACTAATCACAAAGAAATTTCTTTCTTAGTATTCATTCATAATATGCATCATTAAAAGATGTGAAAGGAAAGTACTTGGAAGGCTAACCCCCACATAACCACTCAACTTGTCACTTCATTCCAGGTGAACGAATTTCATAGTTGCTTATCTACGAATCCCTACTTTCTCACAATCAGCATCCAATTAGCAGCCGTCTTTTGTGATGACACAGACATATTGTGAGAAAATGAAAAGGCGGAAAATTAATTATAAACTATTTGTGTCTCCCGCAGTAATCCAAGCGTGTTGCAACCCTCAAACTGTATTTCTTATCTTATGACGACATCATAGAGAACATTTTATCTGAATTTGTGGATAATGTGTAGGTACATAGTTTTTTTCTTCTTACCACTGGTTTCGCAAACACGTCTCTACTTGTGAAACCGCCTCTTGACGCTGCTCCCGTTGGAGACGATTGATTTTGTGGAGACCTTTGATGCTGTTGCTGGGCTGACGAGTCTTGTTGGAGGAGTGCTGCCACAGCGGAACTGGTGGAAGCAGTTTGCGGCTGTTGAGGTGACTGTTGGATTACAGTTGAAACATTGTTTGCACAAGTTACTGCGACAGCGGCGGCGGCAGCGGCAGCGGAACGATCATTCATAGCCCCGATCCCGAAAAACGGAGACTGGTTGGAGGATGGATCTGGCTGGAGATTTCCATTGGAAAAGGTGGCAGTTTCCATCGGCCTGGACACGACATTGGATCCATCTCCGGTCACACTTCTGATCCCACTAATCACCGAGTTGTTTGTGGAATTTTGGGCGGCTTGTTGTTGCTGTTGTTGTTGCTGCTGCTGTTGTTGGACCACTGATGAGGAAGTGACTGACTCCGATTTTATGGAGGAGTTGGTCGTATCCTTTTGCATCATGACATCCGGCAGAAGACTATCCGGTGTCGCGAAATTTTCCAGCTCTTCAGGAACAGGTGGCAATATCTTTGAGTTGACGTAATCTGTCAGTGAAAATGAAAGCATTCATATTATAACTTCAATAATGTATAAGAATCCAACTCATTTTTCATCAGTTACTACAGGTACGGCTATTAAAATAGACAAGCAGACAGGAAATATATAGAACTGATAAATAAAATGTCAATGTAAATGTTGTCCAGTATGGAATTTCATAACAAGTACATATAATATATTCCGGGGTATCTGTCACGAGGAAAAGTAAACTTTAATCAAGATTTTTTTACGCATTCATTATCATATCAAAATACAAGTGAGAAAAAATATGATTATCATATAATTTAAGTGTTTTGGCGGGATATGCTTTTATACAATGTAATTGAATCATTAAATACTTTCGAGCATGGCAATCTGTACATTTCGCCTGCAAGATTTTTGTGCAAAAAATATTATTACAGTGTCTGCGTCAGAGTAAAAAAAATGCGAAGAAAATTTGATTGGGGTGCCTACCTTTCATTTCATGCATTATAGATGTACAGCTAAAAAATTTGCTAGGTACATTACAAAAATCAGAGATTAACTTGTCGCTATGAACATGATACATTTTGACTGACATGAGGACATTAGCATGGTCAGTGTTTACATAACCGAGGGAAATGAAAAATAACTGTTCACTAGACTAAAAACATTCTTTCCAAACTCCATGTTATTGCAGATTTTTTTTTCTCAACACCGTCATCAAATAAGTTAAACAAACATGTTCAAGGTTCACAATCGCAATAACAATCTTGAAAAGTATGCGTGTAAATAATGTCTTTTTTGAAACGATAATGAATGCGCAGTATAGTAGGTATACTTTTTGGTGGTTGATGATGAGTGGTAGGGAATGTGCAATTAGCAGCTTATTATTTTACAGAGAAATTCAAATAAATAAATAAATTAGAAATAAAAATGGTCCAGGTGGATAAATTGGGGATGGGGCTGGATGTTTTTGGAGAGTTACATGCAGATATCTACAAGGCGTACCTTGAAGGGGCTCCAACGTGTCCATGAAATCTTCAAGATTTGGCTGAAGTTGAATCAAGCCAGGCTGAATAAAATCCGCAACCATTCCGGCACGAGCTGAAAACCAGGATTTTTTCATTTATAGATCATTAATGATTATTTTAGTATTTACAATTTTCTAGCTTATTAACCCATACATAAATTGCATCGCATTTAGAATTCCTTGATCTCGAACAACCAATTTTATTCTCACTTGACAGATGAGAAAAATTATCTCTCTTTTCAAAGTCGAGAATGCCATCACCATAAGCTCTTATTCTTGTGCAGTGCATAAAATATTGTGGTAGGTTCTGTGTGAGTGCCAATTTGAGAGCGAAAAAAAGCCAATGCAAAAATTCATTCTCCTCGAGAAAGATATTTACACAAACTATGTAGGTATCTATCTCCATACTGTGTTTTTGCACATTCTGAAAAACGTGCGCACTCGCACCAATCATTTAGGCTTAATTTACTCCCTTCCCATAAATAAATAAATAAAATTTACATAATTACATGCGCATCTCATATATCTCCAGTGTTTTCATACATAAAATATGTGTGTACAAAAATAACGATCCAATCCTAACTGTTATGTGGAAAATATGAAGGAAGCTAATGCTCCAAAAATTTATTCATAATCTATTCAAAATTATCATTGGAATCACTTTTTTCTGTCTTTTCTTTGTCCAGAGACATCATTTCACCCGTCTCTTGCAATGAAATCAAGTCATAAGACTATCAAAAAGACGTAAATAGAAACTAAAAAGATACATAAATATTTTTCGTCCTTTCTCTTACATCAGATCCACCTCCGACTTGTAACCAAAAACGTGAAATACTACAAGTTGGAAATTCTACACGAAACTACTCCGTTTCCCTTTCTATTGCATAATCCTCTTTTGTTACAGATTTTACTGGGTGCTTTTCATTCTCATTTTTATAGGCCTACTAATAATACCAAAGTTTCAGAGAAATTTGCAGATGTGTTAAAAAAATATATATAGCTGTTATGATCCCATATAAACTCATCTTTAAAGGGAGTTATATATATTTTTTATCTATTTTGATTACTACGACTTGATGTCTCTGTCTCTAAGCAACAGCATGTAAAACTCTTTTGCTGAGTGGCAATATGACGGCAAAAAAATAGAAGAAAGGTTCATGCATCATCATCACAAATTTTGCTGCATTTTTGTTTCATACCAGCCCATATTATTCTCTACACGACGAGTCCACTATTAGCTTCATTACATTAACTCTTTTCTGCGTATAAAAATATTTATTGTGTGTGTCTGAATATTCAACGTCACAGAATTCAGCTTGGCTCTGGCTTTTTCCACCATTATGAGCCCAAGTATTGCATCACAAGAGCCGAGCCAAGCCAGGCTTATATATGGCATGGCACATGGGTAAAAAAAATTTCACCTTGAGAATTACAAAAAAAGTAGACTGGTAAAGAGACACACATACACACACACCCTCCACCAAATCTTATCCGATTCGCTAAAAAGGTTTGTGTGTTACCCTGCTCAAGTTTGGATGGAAGCTGAGATATGTATGCCATGTCTAGAAAAATTACATTCTCACATTTTCTATCACCTACCATTATTATTACACAATGGAAAACACTGGCTCATAATGTAAAATTGCGAGGTAGTTTCTATCTGTAATTTTATAGCATATTATTCTATTAGTAGAGCACATGGAATATATCAACACGCTATATTGCTTTGATATGTGCTTTTGCTCATGGTGTCTACTAAATAATAATGAAAATTGCTTTGAACTATATATTTGTATGCGCAATTGATATGCTCTCTCTACGTAAAAAGTTGATTCCGAACAAATTGCCACCACGCACAAAAACAGCATCATCATCACCTCATCCCATTTTCTCGTTGTGAACGTCACCATCGTCTAGTCAAATCAACAAGATGAAATTCTTCATGGGAGAGATGATTTGATGTTATATAATTTTTAGGCATTCGCATTAACTGCAGTTGAGATTTTGAGATTCATTTTACACTGTCACAGTTATAAAAAATTTGACCGCTGTATTTTCCACCTGTCAAAAACATTTGGTTTCTCTCTCTTTCGATCTGGAAGAAAATATAAATGAAAAAATGTCCAGAATGAGGAATTCCATTTTCTTACCGATTTCACGAGGATTGGGAAAAGCGAAAGGCTGATTGGATGACAAGCTCGAGAAAAGAATATCGGTGAAATCCATGAGTAGGTCATCATCAAACATAACGTTTGCCGGGCCACCACCGAAAGTGCCAGGTCGATTCCAGTCAAACCCATCCAAAGACACAGGATGCTGTTTAAAAAAATATTTAAAATGTTAAATAGTTAAAGACTTTTTTCAGTGGAGATGTCAGTGCTTCACAGATTTGTTTTTTCTCTTTACAGATCTAAAATGAACAAACGCCTATTGCACTCTGTTTGCAGAAGAATCACAAACAAAATGAAATAAGCTTTCTTTTTCTTTTAATTTTCACACTTTTTCTTCAATCAATTTTGGGTGGACAAAGTAGTAAGTGATAAGTAGGAAGTGGGATTATATAGAGATGGGTGGGTGCTTTACCTAAGCCAACTTTAAAGTCGTCATTTAAAGGTCTCATCAATTGTGATGACGCAGATACGAGGCTTCATTTTTTTAGGAGTGCATACACAGCCATTATAAATCTCTGAAAACACATTTGCCTAATTTTCATCTGATTTGTCTACGCACGCGAGTATAATTTCGGAGTATGCTGGAAATGCATTCTCTTTCTTGGAGCTAATAAATAGTATCAAAAACATGCTCAATGCTCATCAATCTAATATGATTCGTTTGTTTGGGGAGTTGATGATATCGAGGAAAAACATAATTTTCCACTTCCATTATTCTCTGAATCACCACTCTCGTCTGTCTAGCCATCATCTACCTATAATTTCTTTTGTGTCTTTTTAAATAAATTGGAAACTGACAAGGTATAAAATTGAAATAAGAGAAAATGATTGGAAATAAGTGGAGTGAAAGAATGGATGGGAGAAAAAAAATAAGTGTGTTTACCAAGTCTGGTGTCGAGTCCTTGTGATTCCACCCCATGATCCGGTTTCTGTAGAAGAGACGCCACTTTTTGTACTCTGCTGCAACATTGGAAAGCTTTCGTTTCCAGTACTTTCCTTCCATGACAACAGCCTTTGGAAAAGACAAAAAATAATAGCAGCCAACTTTACAATTTATTTATTTTATCGGAAATAATATTAGTTTTTGGAGGAAATTGCTTCTGGGAAAATATTCATTCCATTATGCAAAAAAAATATCATACAAATTATTCATTTTTCATACCTCCGGCTTGTTGTGCTGGTCCACGTCTAAAGGTGAAGCGAACTGACAAACCATCGTCTTCTTTTTCATGATGACTGGAAAAAGTCAAGTGCAAATTTTTATGAATTAAATTATTTAAAGTTATTTTGACAAACACTTTAATTTAATCATTACTGTTCTCTCAAAAAGCTTATTAGGTTGCCATTTTAATGGAAAGAAATAAGCTTAAACTTACATTGCATGTGCCAGCACCTCCAGATCACATTATTCAGCCTTATTTTATCCTTCCACCGTAGTCTCACCCCCTTAAAGCGATTCCATTTGGGAGATGTCAGTTTTTGTCTGGAAAGGTAGAAAAAAAAATTATAATTTTTTGCTATATATAGTCATTCCAATCGATTGTCAATCAAGAACATAAGTTTCTATGCGTGACTGTTTCTGATTGCAGACAACACACACGCAAAAATGCTGATCATTTTAATAGGAAATTACAAGCCCACGCGAGGAAAGGAAAAGTTGGCAAAATATACAGACAAAACTAGGAGCTTTCATCATAGAAAATTTTTAGACTATATTTCTAGCTGTCATTTACTTTCCCTTTTTCTCAACATCCCCAGGGGATTCTGTATGCCCGTCAATCTACCTACTACTGCGAAAGACAGGGGAAATGTCAGAAGTTGAAGCTAAAGTAAAACTTTGTGTCTATGCTAAGCTTGTTAGCTGCATGCATCCTCTCATCTAAAGATTCCATTTTTTTTTATCAAAATCTTTACAAGTCTTCATTTCAGTAGACTGAGTAGACATCACAATCGCATTACTTTCTACATCAAATTCGTAAAGATTGGTTCCAAAAGTTGTGACAGTAGTCACAAGTTCACCTTCAAAATGAAAGATGAAAAAATGAAAGCTATAAAATGCCGGAAACATACAATTTTTTTTGATGATTTTTCCCCTTTTTTTTAAGTCCACACATCTACACTGTTGGAGTCGCTTTTTTTGGCAAGTAATTTGAAAATGTCACGTACGAATCGAAAGTAGCAGTTGATCAGCAGGAGGGGGAACAAAAGGATGTCAGATAAAAGCATTGGAAAAAATATTCGACTTGAGAAATATCAGAAATCAAAGCACTCTTTACATCAGCGTGACAATTTTCAATTTCAGTTTTGCAAATTCTACAGGATCTTAGATATTTCTCTTGATGCTGACTGAAACAACCCTTTCATCTATGACCAGGACTTTTGAAGGACTCAGTATACGCCCTTGGTGTTGCGATTCGACTCTCTCAGCAGGCACGCTTTAACAATGTTTGGTTTGCTTAGAGTTTTTAAGCCTTAGATAAACACGGGCTTCTCCAGGGTTATCAACAGCATTGCAGTCCTCACATGACTCCTACCCTTTTTCTCTTTCAACTTTATTATTTGCAGTGAAGTGGAGGAGATGATGAGGTAGCGAAAGGATTAAAATAAAACAAACTATCAACTACATGTTCCACTCTGGAATTGTAAAACCATTTGAACAAACGGAAAATATGCTTTCACTGTTTACCTTATTTTCTCTCTTCATCCAGACATAAATTTTTTAACGTACTGAATACCTACGTCATCAAATAACAAGAGATAATATTGCGCATACTATTTTTTATAACTTTCACCCACACAGAGCTGCTATTTAAAAAAAAGGAAAGCAAGTTGAAATTGGGATATGATTCAAGTACCCATGTGAAAAATCTCCAATTTAGATGGATACAAAAATAGAAAGTGCGAAGAATGGAAATGAGATAAAAGGATTTTTTTTGGGGAATTTATGAAAGCAGGTCATAATCTTTATTGGATTCCTTTCTATTTACGCGCATTATATTGTCAGCTTGAGTTCTTCCAGAAAAGAGGAAAAAAATAGTGTGCCTATCCGCATGCATAGAGAAATCCTATTTGTATCCCATTATAAAAAATTTGATACTTTACATGTTTTCATGGGCAAGTATTTGAGAACTTTATTATAATAACATGAATGATGAAACGACACAAATATGTACAGAGTATATTATTTGTGTCTCCTGAAGAATGAAACTTTTTTGAAAAAGGACGTGTGCATGAAAACGTGATTTTGTGAAAACTTACAGATTTCTAATAAAAAAAGCAAATTTCTCTTGTATCTAGAACATCATATAAAATCATATAAAATCATAACCAGGTAGTAAACGACCTTGTACCTCTTTTTGCTTCAGTTGTTTTTCTCTCCAAATTTTTTTTACATTTGCATTATAACGAGCATTAACAGTCAAGAACAGATGCTATTTCACTACTTCATCATCAGTAAAAAAATCAGTTTGATGAAACACATATTATGGAAAAATAAGTGTGTGTGACCAACTTTCTGTGTCTGATCCCTTTCAGTAAAAATACACATCAGATATTGCATCAGTACACGGAATTTGTCAGTTTTAGCGATATGTCACAAACAAGAAGAAAAAATAATTTTTTCATGCAAAAAAGGTTGACCTAAAAGCATTTTTACATTCCTCATTTCAAAACACCATCTTAGCCACCTTTTTGACTACTTATTCCAAAAAATACTGATATGACTATGAAGAGAGAAAACAATTGGAAGAAAGGGGGCAACAACTTGTTTCATTTTTAAAAACTCATAGCGGAAGTTAAGCAATGGCGTGGTTGAGGTGTGAGGTTATTGATGTGATGGTAAAACCTGATAGGTTCTTCATAGTTTAAACAGTTTATGCAAAAATCTTTTTTTATACCTATGTGAGTGTGTGGCGAAGTATCTTATTACGCAACACACATGCCATGTTCTCCGCTGTTTGAAAAATAAACAAGCTTATAATATTTGCCTACATGCCCTAAACCTTTTTACAGGTTTTATTTTCAAGTGTTTAGCATACACAAAGATTGGATAGGATATTGCACGCAAAATGTCATTACGAAGGATACACAGAGAGAAACAGAGTGGGATGGATGGATGGATATTGGTGTTGGGTGAGTGAAGAGAAACCAATAAAATGTAGAAAGAAGTGAAGGACTTTGGAACCATTATCTTGACAGGCTCTAATGTAAACTAACTTTTAAAAGAAAATTTTGCAGAAGAAACTGTTAAAAACATGCATGTATTTTGCCATGTATAAAGGAAGGTATGCAAAAAAAAGCTGAAAAGTAGCAACACCGTCGTCGTCACTGAGAAAATTGATAAGTAGTTTGTTATATGCTATAACGCTACCTTACTTTAAACATGATCACTAGGTTTTCCCAAAAGACGTACACTAATTCAGTGTGAATGCCGCTTTTTATCGTCACTTTTTACAGTTGAGTTGAAAACCAATAGGCGCATACTTTCTGAAAACTACATATAAGAATTCGGCATTTTTTACCATTATACTGGTTACTATTTTTAGCGAATATCTTCTTCACAAAAACAAGTGAAAAGTTTACTCAAAGACTTCTATGATGTGGGCAAAAAATATGTTGTTATGCAAGAACCTCAATAGCAAAAGTTGATCTTTCGTATTTGATGTAGGTATGCTTTTTCATATGCTTTAGTAAATAACGTGGGCTCTTTTACTCAAAGAAGCTTTCCACTTGAAAACTTTGAACGAATTCCAGTCACTGTTTCCCACAAAAGCATTATGGTTTGCGTGAAAGTAGATTATGTGACAATCAATAATAACAAATATAAGTTATATGGATGCTCCAATTCTGTAAAAAAAAATTGGTTGCAAAAACGTGACTTTAGGCTCATGATACGCATTTGAAATCACATTTAAAGGCTGAAACAGAAACCCATAAAAAGGGAGGGATTTAAAGATCTGTTATGTTTCGTCGTGGTAAATGAATACTATTGTTTGTGTTCCAGGACGACACACATGACACGCATATTAAAAAATAGCGAGTTGTGTCGTTGTGTGTGTGATGTAATTTGATATTCTGTTTTGATGCTGGTGGTTGGGGTTGCTCAAAATGAGTGTCATTGTCCGTTGCAAACATCTTCCATTTTTTGTGGACACATGGCTTTTAGATGCATGACATGGAAGTGTAGAAGTAAGAAATAATGACGTAAGGAAACCAATGTCAAAGATGCTGGTATTCATTAGCAATGCGGCATTGTTGCTTTGATTAATAATAATACGTTTAATTAAATGCTTTCATGACTTTCCTCATTACTATTGTGAGACATGACCTTCTCAAGATACTGGCGTGAAATGTATAATATTGCATAGAACAAGAGGTTGCGTGAGTATCAATGAACTGACTCGGTGAACAGTGACGACCACCAACAATGACAGTGAACGGAACGCATCATGACATTTTAATAATTTTTAAGACAGGACCAAAATAAAATGTTGCTGGATGACGAAATGGCGCCAACTCCTCAATTCTCGGCTCAAAAAGAAAATCTTTGCCAAGAAACCGAGTTTGCAAATCTAGATATGAAAATTCTAACAGGTAGTTTGCTATGAATATTTTAATGTCATTCCACTTCTGGTGACGATATTTTATCAATGTTTATGAAGGTAATGCTCACTGCGTGTTATTTTTATCTTTGAAAAAAAAACTGCAATCATCCAAAAGTTGCAGCACCAGCTTTTCGAACATTTGACAACATTTGACACTATTTCATCATCGACTTCTTAAAAATAGATTGCCCAATGCCAGATAAAACTGGATTTTAGGGTTTCATTCAAACCAACACTAAAAATTTCCAGTCGAGTAGTGACGAGCTGGTCACGTTTTTCTTCTCACTCATCTTTACCATCTCGCATTTGATCATTTTCATTCCGCATTACTCCCAGTAATTATCATCCTACAATCCTACTTGATAAACTTTACTATGTAACCAGGCAAAACTCATTTTCCATGCAAAAAATCTCGTCCAACCAGATTTCGCAGGTAAATCTCAATTCATCTAACACCAGTTCCCATCTTCATAATTCCGATTACAAATTAGAACCCAGTTACAATTCCAGTAGTTAAGGTTACACAACTTTTACTACTGGTATCACCGGGAAGATGATTTATATTCATACATTTGTAATGCGGCATTACTAATGCCATTGCCACCATATCATCATCTACAGCTTTTTTCCCCTTTTATTAAACGAAGAATGAAATTCGTTAGAGATCAAGTCCGTTTTTATTCCCCACCAAATCACCAAGAAGATTAAATGAATCTAAGCAGATTAAAAGGAGTTTTGAGAAAGATATGAAGCTTTAGGAGAGATAGTAAGAGAACTGGAGATGTTTGACGCAAACGATATACTCTCATTGCATCATCATACCCTCTGCAAACATTGCAGATCAAAGTTTTCCTTTTTATAGGCTGGTAACAAAAACCCATTAAATCCTCAATGACTAAACGAACCTCTCCTGCTTTCATCGTAATATCTAATATGCAGAAAAAAAATTAGTGAGGCATCCGAGACTAAAGATAATAGCATTAAATGTAGCATCAGAAAAATATGGCCACATGGAAGCAAAGGACTCTGTGATCAAACTAGAGTGATATCTGGAGACACTACTTGCTAGTCATTTTTTTCAGGCAGTAGTCTGCCGGGCCATCCAAAATAGATAAAAAGGTGATACACTCAAGTAACAGCATACGATCAACTATAATCGGTTGACCTCGACAAAAAAAAGCGAGAAACTTTTCCAGTATTACCCGTTGTGGTAGTCGTCACCATAGACGGGGTGATTTGTAGTTTGTACCTTTTAGCATAATTGCTCATAACCGCCTTCACTGGCCACACAGTTTTTTTTTGCGGAGCTTTTATACTTCATTATTTTGAGTCCAGTCAAACCACATCTTCGTCTTCAGTTGATTACTCGGTCAATGAAAAAAAAATTGTTTGTGTGAGGATAAATCTTAAAACCTAGAACTTGTACTTTGCTAGAGGTTGTTGGTGTGAGAAGAGGACTCTAAAGAATTCAAGATCAAACCAGGCTGTTGCGATGGTCAAGGAAGCCAAGTACAAGTTTTTTCTGCATCTGTGTCATAGATAGAATGCCAAGTATACTCATCCGAAAGTAATGAAGTGTATGGAATGCTCATAGGATACTGTAGAGAATACAGTAAAAAATATATGAGCTCGACTCTTTCCTAAAGACGAGTACCACAAACAACAATAATGAATGCTGCCAATTATTTATTGCTTTTATTTTGCATCATGGCATGAGTATAAAAAGCACACATAGATAATGCGAAGACGCAATCTCTACTCATCTATACTAGTGGCTTTAATTTCTCCTCCTCCTATTCTCCAAATTTTTTTATGCTTGTCGATTCCATAACTAAAACTGTTTGGTATACTCATAATGGTTTAGTATGGATGGCATGATGATGAATCTTTGTAGAATGGAGTGGGGTTTATTAATTGACCGTAATTTTTTGGGAGCTGGAACAATTGGAGACACGGGATTGGATAGGTAAGACCTCTGGTCAGTTTTGTCTGCTCCTGGTCTGGTCATGGTCACCCACCAGAGCAGAACAAAGAACGGGGTAAAATCCCATATTTTATGATGAATCTACCTAAAGAGCATGTTCGCATTGCTCATGTCATGTTTCTGATTATAGCTTTAAATCTCCGTATTTAGAAACAAGTTGACATACTTTTTTTCATAATATCGCTTGTGAGGCAAAACTAGAAAAAAATTATTATGCAATTTCTTCTTTGATGCTCTTTTAGTTCCACTGGAATTTGCACTTCTTTTTACTCAGAATCCATTTTTAATTTAATCAAGTGCTATATTGTCGGTATGTACAAGCCCCACTCTAGAGATTTGCAATTCTCTCCTATCTCTTCCGACTGCATATTATCTCCATACATCTCCATTCAAAATGTCCCAAAAAAACTTTCCGTGCTACTGTTACCCATGCGTTTTTTATCCGATTTTTGCAGAGCTCACAAAGTACTGCCCATCTACAATCTAGTAAAATAATGCGGGGAGTTAGGTAAGTGGAATTAAATAATCTTCTTGATATTATGTAGTTCTTGGAACAGTACTTGAAATACTTGAAATGGTACGAGTTTAAGTTTAACTACGTAGTATACAGTAACAGTAATGGTGGTGGTGTTGGTGTGGTGTGGTGTCAGTAGTTGACTATGAGTGTGTGTGGTGGTGCCATGTAATAATATACAGAGCTATCACCAAGTTTCAAGGTCACTATTTGTGCTTCTTTCTACGTACATACTAGTTTATAAATATAATATGCATGTTAATCCTATCCTATCTAGTAGTGATTGCTACATGTGCATCACCATCATCATCTCGTCAGTGTGTATTTTAGTGAGCATAATATTTTCATCGCGTCACACATCACATATTCTTCTCTCCTTCCATTTTTCTTATCATGAACACATGTCTATTTATTTATATTTTTCCTGGGTACATCTCTATGCATCCATTATCCACACCTATTGCTAAACTTCAGTTTTCAATTGCCAAGAAGAACGGAAAAGTTTGCAACTTATCAATTGTCTATAAGCAGTAGTCACGCATATAGCGTTCCAAGGAGATGCTTTTTTTGTCTAAGAATCAATTCTAGAATTCTTTGCTTGCAGCTTTAAATTTTAAAATCTAACGATGATAATGCACTTTTCCGACATTTTCGCGCAGAATGTATCTGTTCTATGATAATTAATACGCTGGATATTAGTACACTTTGAAGAGAGAAAATTCACTAAATATAATCATCAGTAGAAACCAAACCAGTTTCTTATTCGAGGTGGCGTTCCGCGTTTTTTGCCTATCGACGAAAATTATCCATTTTATCTTTCATCTTTCTCATCTTCCTCTCTTCTCTGTTTATGCAAAGTTCATTTGAGGTAAATAGAACAAGAAATAATATACATAGTCTCCACGCTTAGGGTATTTGGAATGCTTGCTGGGTTGGGTGTCATTAGTAATATTAGTATTCTGCGTATGTTTGGCTGAGTGCGCATTAAAATAGGTAAACGCAGAAGAAAAGGAGAACCAGCAGATATTAGAAAACCAGATCTGTTGTACAGTAAATTCATTTCCATCGCATTCCTCCTCCTCTTTTGTTTGCCTTTAACATTTCCATGTTTTCAAGCTCTCACGCCATTGCCGATCAACCTCGTTGATAAAGTGAAGATCTTAACTGGTAGACCGAGAAACCAAGTATAAATCGCTTTTATGAATATGTGCAGTACAATAGACACTCATGCGTAAATGGATTACCAAAATGCAGAGGTATGGATTTTTGGAAAAGAAATTTCTCACAGGTTTCTAATCATAATTTTATAGAAGAAATTCATCTCACATTTAAGGAACGGAAGTCATGTTTCATAAATTGCCCAGCATGTTTTAAATGAGACTTTAAAAAATCAGATACAGTTTTAACAGGAAACACCGCTAAGGCTCCTTCCAGTGCAAGATAGACTATAAAAATTCGTTGCATCTTGTGACTAGCGAGGTAGTTCACGTTACATAAGCTGAAATATAGCTTAGGCATTTATCCCATGTTACATAACACGTGTACTTCTGTATAGTCATGCCTGAGCAGTTTAAGTAAGCATGCCTGGCAACATTTGAGTATTGATGCTGGTCAGTGTTTTAATTTTCATACGCAGCCAAGATATAAATACATTTGGATATGGTGTCGTGTCGTCGTTGCGGGTAATGAAACAATCGCAATGTTGCAATGCAACAAGGTAATAAAATTGAATGCCCGAGAGAACCAGTTTGCTCCAGTGGCATCAGTAAAACCAAATGTAATGCATACTTTGTATCAATTCACACATTTTTGTGATTTTGTGGGACTATTTTAGCTGCAAGCTCATTATGTGTAAAGGTTGGATGAACATTGCATGGAAAGCGAATAACTTTACATGAGATTTTTTTCTTCTTCTTCAGGGAACAACTTTAACAGAACAAGTTGAAAGTTTTAAGCTTTTTGTTACCAAGCGGAAATGAGGCTGAATAAATGTTCAAACTAGAGGATGTGCTCTTAATGTAGATGATGTGCACAGACGGTAATAACTTTTATTTCAACAAGACGAGAAATGCTGACTTGCAAGTTGCAAGGCTGGAGGAACAATTTTTAAAACATGCCTGCTGCAATGCAACGTGACCCGAGATCTCGTTCATTTCAATTACAAGCTAATTGAATGAATACATCATTTAATTGGACATTAGCAGTCAAGTGCAATTTCGCATCTGCCTTAAAATTCTGTACAGTTAAATAAAGAGGCACTTTCAGTGGTTTTTTTATTTCTTCCCAATAGGCCATGGATTTCAATTATGCATCAGATTTCCAAAAATCCACACTTTCTTCACTTTTCCAGATAATGGAATGATGCATCTGAATCATCATAATTTATGCTCCAATTGTAATTTTCCATTTAAACGTAATTATATGCGTGTTATGGTTATTGGTGAATTAAGTGAATACCAATTATAAAGTTTCAACTGCAAACTTTTCATCGAAATTTTCGGCTGATGCAAACTGATGGGATGATAGAGTATATGGAAAACATTGTTCAGAACATTGAAACGAACAGATTTCGCCAGCATTTGTAATGATAGCAAAACATAATAATATCTCTTTCATTAAAACAAAATGATAATTAGTTATATAAAAGTGAAAAATGGTATATCTCGTTCCACACTATAACGATGGATCTGATGGCACAACTTTTAACGCAGTGAAAAAACACCGAACCATGAGAATGACATCCAATCAAATCCTCACGATTCTGCTGTGACGATGATGAACATAACAGCCTAAAAATTTATTATTTTTGTGTCATGATATAATAATGCTAGCGATTGCAGCATCAATCATCACTCTTTCATTATCACAATATTTTCGTATCTGCATATTACTCTTTTTTCACTGCTATCAGTTATCAATTATTCCTACTCACATTATCTTTATTGACGTGACTGTTAATTCATCCTTCGGATTTGGGTTATTGGTAGATGAATTCAATTAGAGGGAAGAAAATGGGCATGTACTGTGTAGGCTTTATTTATCACATTTGCACCCAAATTAGATTACCAATTATCATTTGATTCTTGATTTACAAGCCATCATGCCAACATGACAAAAGGGATCATCTCAAATTGATTGATCAATCATTTGTGCAGGTGCACTTGTTAAAAAATAAAAAATTGCGAATTACAGGTTAGTAGCTTTAAAGCATCCGGTAGGATTTTCAGTAATTTTTCTTTCCTAATCATCTTGGATTCTATTTTTTTAGTTTGCTGCTGGAGATTAAAATTTCAAAACGAAGATATAGTTTGAGCTGAGATCACTGCTATGCTGACCTTTACATCACATGGTCTTTGATCTAAGAGTATGGAGATTTCAATGATGCAATAAAAACGAGTAATGCTACATGTCTTTTTGAGTTTTTTTTAGTGAAAATCTGCATGCAAAAGTTTATTGAGTCTGCATGCCTTCCAAAAGTAAAGTATAATCTGGATGAAATGTGCATATCAAACTTTTTTTCAAGTTTAATAGCCATATAAATTATAACTTAACCTTTTTTCATGATGAAATGAATAAATAATTGCGTGAAATTGGAGAGAGAAAAAATGAACACCTTCTTCACGCTTTTACTACCTTATATTTTGGTGGAATGCGTAGCAGTGCTATCTGAGTTACTATTAATATTTTTGGAGCGACTACTCAACTACTGGAATTGAGCTGGACATGTTGCTTCAAAAAATACACATTAAACTAAATGACTTGACTATCATACCAACTCTTGACTTTTTTATCATCAATTTTTTGTTTCTATTTATTAAAGACTGCGAAATCAGCAAAAAAAGCATATCTCTATCGAATCTTTTTAGGGCACATGGGGCGTTCATAATAATAACGTGCAAACACGCGCACTGTAGTATAGACGGCATGAATATTTCCCTGGGTTGTGAGAACATGAATTAATTCATTCAACCAATTAGTTTCTCTGCAGAGTACAAGTGTGTTAATTAATAATGTGACGAGAATGTCGGGTCTATGGAAACTTTCCAAAACGGAAAATGTCCCATTAAATGTTAAAGTGATGTAATAAATTTTAGATTATGGGTGTGTGTAGTGTGTCTCCATACTACTCACCTATTAATCTAATTGACACAGTGGGATGAAAGGTTAGAGCTCGGATGAAGACAAAGAGTGTAACCTTGTTGGCAATGAAACCACTGATTATAACATCGTTTCGGTATCTTATTGCCTATTGTCTCGTTAGAAACACGAAAAATGTATTTCTGAGATGTGATTTATCGAAAACTTGAAAAAAAGTAGGCCAGATGAAGTATTCATATAGCAAATATAAATGCAGTCCAGAAAATATTTTTATGACGAAATTTTACGAAAGGTGAAGATAATTTAATGATGTATACCCTCTTGCAAGACTGATGTGATAATTCGAATTATCAAGTGTAGACATAGTAGCAGCCAAATTGCAAGTTGCAACCTTTTCCCCCGTTTTCCCGAGACTGACGACATTTCTCTTATCTGTAGTCTTGGCACTTGTCACATGCTCCTTGCATGTCTTCAGTTTTAACGCGTGCCTCTCTCGCCATTGTTGATGAAATAACGATTGCGAAATGTCTTAAGCATGACAACAGACAAATATAAGGTACCTACATAACTTACATAACTTGAAAGTATTATGCAGCTATATTTTGTTAAGAAATTATAACAAACAGGTGTATTCAAAATTCTGCAATTTTTGTCACCATGCATTGTATGTATTGAGCATAGTGGCATAGCATTATTGGATGAACAAAAATGTCCATTTGTCATGTATGCCATGAAAGATTGGAACAAACCATTACATAATGATTAAAATATAATGAACAAATGAACATGTAAAAAAACGCATAACTGTATGTTGGTTTCGGTGAAAAATGCATAACGAAAGTTTGATATTAACCGATACTTAAGGCCTGATGAAACATGATTAGTTATCGTCGTCTTTCTGTCTACCTGAACGATGCATGTAGTCTTTGGTTGGAAAAAGGGGATATATCGTAGAAGCCATAAAGCAATAAAGAATCGATTTGATTGTCACGTCTATCCCGTGTTCTGTTATGTCACTATTTATTCGTTCCCTCCAGACTCTCCTTATCCTCCACCTTGAAAGTTCGACGGCCCTTTTTTATGATGCATGAGTAGAAATGATTGCTTGCATGTGTTCACCTGCTCGGCGCATGATGATGCTTCGTAATATTACTTCTTTAGCATTAAAACTTGTGTTAAACACGTCATCAGTCATCGCAAAATCAACAAACATTAGCTACACTTATACCAATGAGCCCAGGTAACTTGCCAATTTGTCAGGAAAAAATTACATGGATTTTCAGTTCATATTACTTGATCAAATTTCATTTTAACTACTTATAAATCCTTTTTAAATGAATTGACATGATATCCGGACACCATTTCCGTAATAATCTTAATTATCAGGGACAACGTGATTGCCTAAATGGTAATAATCATTGGTAATTTATATTGTCTTTTGGCTGCCATCAGAGTTTTATGGAGCAAGCTCCAATGACAAATCTAACATTGTGATATGCTTTTAATCTTGCTGTAGTTACCTAAGACCTAAGTAGGTAAGTAGAGAGATTATTTAGGTATTCCCAGAAAATAAGTTTAAACAACTCAAGGACAATGGCATCCACCACTACCATCCATTGTAAAATTATTTAAATACTCCTCCAAACTACCAAAATTAGCTGTTGGTATATCCAGTCTATGGTCATGTACAAACACAATTTACCAAGACAGATATTAATTCTATCAAACACTATCATCATACAAATTTTTTATACCTACTTTCCCTCCCCCCACAAACCAACAGAATAACTTGCTATATATTGGAGAAAAATGACAAAAGCTTTTTCTGTTCATATAACCCTTTCATTATCCTTTCCCTTTAAAATGTCAATTTCCTATCATATTCGTCATTATTGTCATAATTTTTTTCTTCACAGGCTTCTTCTCTCCACATGCATTTTTGTCAATTACTGGAGGAGTATTGGATGTAAAGTAATTTGCATTCACTATTTCATAAGGAACTTTGGTGGAGGATTAGCATTTTGGAAATCCTTTTACATCATGTGGCGATGGCGATGATTACGCGAAGGACGAATATTTCAAAGGAATATTATACCTATCAATTACTCTGGAAGACTTTAGTCTACAAACACACTTTTTTCTACCTGTATATTACAGAATCCATAAAAATTTCATTTCAAAACCCCGTAATTGTTGCTACCACTGCCTACACAAAACATGCATTCACATTTTTTCAATCCAATCGATACAAAAAAGCGATCGATTTTCCCCATTGTCCAGTATAGTGTTGGCGTTTATTTAGCTGGTGTGAAGAAAATTGAGTACATTATATTTGCTCTTTAAAAAATAAACGGAATAAATTGAGCAAACATTTCGTTTCGAACGGTAAATTTTTCAGTATTCTTGTATGTTGTGCGGCAAGACTGCATGTGCCGCTGAAAACTATGAAGAATTATATGAATATGATGATGATGCGTAAAGACTGACAATGAAATGTCTTCATCATTTGTTTACTTTGTTGTCCTATTAACAATAATGGGAGGAGGGATGAACGTTAAAAGAGGACAAAAAAGAAAGGAAGGAAGAGCGTTGTCGTCGTTGTTGTTGTAGGGACGAATGGACAGTTACAAGGTGAGCTTGGCATATGCGCTTTTTATTAGCTTCCAAAGTAAAGGAGGACGAAGCAGTATTTTTTTGTGAGTTTAGTTTAATGGCTTATAATGGATGCCATTGGAATACATGCGATGAGCAACCAACAATGACAACGGTAACTGTATTATTCAATGTGTAAGTCGACAAGGTGCGCTTGCTAAAAAAACTCACTATAGATAGATTAGTTTTATGACCTTGGGCCACACATGATGGTAAAATGATGAGTAGGTAAAAAAGCATTAGCGAGCTTTAAAAGAGCACATGACTTGGAATATGTTGGGGTTGGACAAAGGACAGTAATGGACGGTTTTTTGGCGTGCTTGCAGCAGGTCTGACAGAATTAGAAGGAAAATGTGCTAATGAAGGGATAACACTTTAATGAGATGTTCTTAATCGACGAAATAATGGTGGAAACATGAGTTGTGTAATTATTGGTATTATTTTTTTGTATGCCTACCTGTACGCAAGACTCATGCATTGGAAGAGCTTTGTCAACGAGGAGTCAATAGAAATCCATGAGTTTTTCTGATGGAGTTGGAGTTGCTGCTGTTGAAACGGGTTTTGAAACGGTTGGAGTTGCATGAGCTGTTGTTGTTGTTGCTGTTGTTGTTGTTGCTGCTGCTGTTGTTGCTGACTCTGCTGAGGTTGCTGGAACTGTGGCTGCCTGGTCATGAAACTTTCGCCAAAGTTTTGAGCGAGAAAGTTTCTCCCAAAGTTGGGCAAATCCATGAAGGGATCTTGTGATGGTAAACTGCTGCTTGTCGGCGTGGGGATGATTGGTTCGGGTTGACCAATAAAGGAGCTTGCCGCACCGCCTGCTGCACCAGCAGCCTGTCCATTGTTCCCTTTGACAACGACAGTGTCATCAGGTCCTGGGGGTAGAGGCATTCCTGCCTCGTACTCTTCATCTTGGGCTTCCGACTCGGGCTCAAAGTCGGAGACCATGAAATGCCCAGAGTGGATCGTTTCCCGCATCCTGCTTCCTGAGACTACACTCATCTTCTGGCCGAACTAAATATACTCAGATTAGTTATAACTGTTAAAGTTAATTCCACGTGGCTTCTAGTCATCCAGAGTTACTAGAAAATATGGCAGTTGAACTTTTATCAAGTCGCTGGTTCATGTCACAACAGCACTTTATAAATGCTTTATATGAAAAAACCAAAGGTTTTAGTAGCAAAAAATATGTTTAGTAATCTCACAAACACAAACAATGAACTATTTTTTTTAGTATTGTTGGCAGGCTTATAGATTCCTAATTACTATATTCACTTCCAAAAAACTTTGCGTCCACGTTTTCATAGAAAAACTTCCTCATATAATCCGCTTCCCTCCTTCGATATCGACCTGCAATTAAGGAAAGAGAAATATATTTACTTTTAAGAGTATACACAATTAGCCCAATTAATTGATACACAATCAAATTTGAAATCGGTTGTACAGTCTCAAGTATAAACATTATAGTAGGTTGTAACATTAAATATGGCAATCATTCTAATGTCGGATTTAACTCTTTTACAATTTCTAGCAAATGATGATCGCTGAGTTATTCATAATCACTTGAATGCTATTCATGTCGTTGGTTGACATGAAGGTAATTTTTTGACAGGATTGAAACACACACTCACACAATAAAACTTATCATTTATTTAACTGCCTCAAGTCTAGTAGTATTTTTAGCCGCAATGGTAACAGTTGTAGTAGCGTGTTCTTTCAATAATTTAACAAATCTACCTACAAATTACAAACCTACTATCATCACTAAACCATTAAACATGACACAGTTTGTAGTCCAAGCCATTATTATTCTGGATAAAACCGATTCTATTGAAAATTATGAAATAAGCGGTGATACTGATAGTGATGATGATAGTTGGTCGGGAGTGATTGTCAAACTAACCATGTCAGAAAAGAAACTGTGTGTAAAATATGTGAAAATAATCGATGCCACTTTTTTCTCTAAAAAAAGTAGCGTTCCGTATTCCATTATTGTACATACCTATAATAGTCAATAACCCCGAGTCTATATGATTTACATTGATATTTAGGTGATGATAGGCGTATGGTAAGCAAATTTTATTTGGCGTTTTCTGACATTGTCATCAGACGCACCACAGTAGAGAGATTGTACATAAAGAGAAAATTGCAAGTAAATAAATGATAGACAAATAATAACTAATAATAATGACGATGTTGTAGATACCACGACATGACATAACCCTTTTCAGTACATAACGACATGGTTTGTTCGTACCTACATATTATAGTCTGGACTCGGGGCATATAACGCTTTTCTAAACTTTGTTCCACTTTGTCATCTTTTTCCGTAGAAACTACTTCTCGCATTGAATGTCTAGCCAGGTTAGAAATTCATAAAGAATGCAGAGTTGGAAAAGGCTTAAAGGTTTGTATACAAAAATGAGGTTATCTCGCATCATCTTCGGGTGTACTTTGTACCATACCAACATGGTAGTTAACGGAAAAGCATGTGACAAAAGTTTGTTTTGTCAATTTAAACTTCTAGAACAACCAATTATCATGATTTGAGACTATTTTTTGGTTTAGTCGTACTTAAACGAATTAACATTTGAAAGATGTACAAGAAGGTATGCTAAAGAATTTTTTTTAGCATTCATCCATGCATTTATGACAACAAATCAAATCATATTTAAGCAAAATAAGTATTTTTTAACTAAGATTATACCAATAGAGAAGTTAATTTTTTATGATAAATCGATCTTGAAAAGCATGCAACAGGGCTTTGAGCTCAACCTTGAAGAAGATTAGTAGCTGATTTCAGAGAAGAGAAATATAAAATCTTCCTTGTGACGACTGTGATTGAAATGATCCCCTGATATTTTTGCAATACTGTGTGTATAATCGAATCTAAACGATGTCTTGTAATAATCACAGCTTAAAAAACATATAATGGACAAGAAAATGACGAAGAATTTCAGCTGGCTCCAGCAAACATCCTTAATTGAGAAAAGGATTAAAATTAAAACTAACGTTTAATCAATTTACATTGCTGTTCTTACATCGTTATTCAAGTAGTAACTTTATCTTTATGAGTTTTAATGACATAGCATTTCCGACAATTTTCACACGGATTTCATCATACTTTTTCAATTCTTCAAATGCATATCTACTCAACATAGCATCTTTATTTAGTGTAACGATTTTTGCACCCGGATAAAAAATGGTCTATTGTTGGCTTAAGTGAGGATTATGATAAAACTCCCAATAAATTTTATCTGTACAAAATTTATATAATGCTTTTTCGAATAAAATAATTTTTATGAGGATATACAATTAGAATCCACTTCCATACAGCTTTTAACTACTCCATTTTTACTTAACTACTCCATTTTTACTTGTCTCCTCAGCTTCAGCTCATAAATTTTCTAACCCAAATCGAGAAGTTCGATACTCTGAATGGTTCACTAATTGTGAACATGTTTATACACAGTTAACGTTTCAATGCACGTGTTTGTTTGCATAAGATGCAGAGAGTATGCACTAACAGCTTCCACTCAACCATTTAATTAATTAATGTATCTCCATTGAAATCCTTCCTCAAGTAAAAAATTAGCCCTTTTTTAAGTACCTACTTTTATTACTACCTGATCTACACCACAATGCGTACAACTTGTAAATTTTCCAAATCAAGATTATAGGAAGTGGAATTTAAAAAAAATGTGGAATTACAAAGAAAAAACTACGACTAGACTCCTGAGTAGGTACTTAAGCTATTTTAATATGGCTTGCTCTGTTTTCTACGTTATCTCGTAAGCGGAATAAAGAGTTGAATTACACATACATTTTTCTTTCAAGGCCATTTGTAACAGGCCAGTCACATTAAAAAATTGTATTGAGGCTTATGTAACTCACAAAAAACTGATATGATCACTTTTCTTTCTTATCACACATTTTTTCACAGAGACTCTCTGGATAAGTATCCAACTATTTTTTTCTAAAAGCATCACACCACCCTCAATATTTTCTATTTCTACAATCCCTACTTATTGTGCAATACTGAGAAGTGGTAATCGATCACAATCAAATTTTTTACAACTGTAACAACAACATATCACTAAATAATCAACACTAAAACACCTCACTACTCACCACTTGAAACAATCAAAACAAAAATTTTCACATGGCCACACATCTTGAATCTTTCAAATTGAAATGGAAAAAATGAAACAAATAAATCCTCAGAATGATGGACTCCATGTTACAAACTTTTGAAATTTCTTTTTAATTTTTGATATTCATTCCTACCAACAAATTTTTTTTATTCCCAAGTAAAACCGGTGATAAGAGAGAAATCGTGCTTGGAACCTTCCATTTCACATCACAAAACACAACTGTCGCAACACGGATTGCATGAAGGACACATGGAAAAGATTTAACTCTTTTTTAAAAAGCAATTAAATCGGTGCTTCTGTATAAAATGACGATAGTGGTTTTCGTCTCATAGACGGAATAGGGAAGAAAATTGATGAGCATGTTGACTGAATCTGACTATATAGTTATGACCTCGATGATCTATTAGTCGTACACACATTTTTTTAACCTATACGCAAATGAAGATGAGATGATTATGTTGCCAAATTTGAAATCATACATGATACTTGTCCACAAACTAATGACAGATTACAAACGAAACTACTGGAAGGTACACCATGTATTTCTGGACTACTTGATGATGATGCCGTTCGTTTTCGAGCATCTTGATGAACGAAATGAAAAAAAATATTGAACAGAAAAGATTTGGTAAGATAAAAATGTGGAGTTTATCGTTGTCGTCAACTTTTCAGGATTAATATATTCATAAGACTGGTCATAAAGCATAATATTGTACAGACGTCAATTTTACAGTTGCATGACGATTCTCTGAGAGACTAGAAAAGATGATACCGTATGCTATAATTATTATGATGAGAAGGATTTCATTCTCGCTCCACTAATGAATATCTCTGTTAATATCATTGACCCATCACAAGATTTCAACTCACCTCTCTTCTTGCTGCACTAACAAGCAATTGTCATTATCAATAAAAAGGGGGAAAACCTGTGCAGTGCATGGTTTTTTTTTCAACTGTAATTTTCATCCAATATGAATTGCTTCATGATGAGTGAAAAGACAGTTTTGTGCGCAACTCTGTGAGTAGAAACGTCCATTGCACATAATCTGATAAGTGATGCATCAACTCTGAACGGACGGTTTTTTTTCATGTCTCGAAAAGCTCATAGTTAAAAAATAATAATTAACAAAATGTCATGAGACTGGAAAGAGATAAGGCCTCTCCCAATTCCCAACTGCTAAGTCTGCAGATATAAATGATATCCAAAAATGTGTATACTATATCGTAGTAAAGCTTGTACAAAAATTAAATAGGATATTTCCCCACTGGCCTAAAAGATGATTCATCCTATTAATCTTGGAACATGCAATAGAATATTTTCTTAAATTATTAATTTCATATCAGACGTGTTTTAGTATAAGGCGCAGTATGAAATTGCCTCATGATGACATGACCAAAAAAAGTATCGTGTACTCCGTGAAAATTTCACTCTTACGAATTGATCGCATTTTACTTGATTTTCTTTCTTAATCTTTCCAAAATATATGAATTACGTATTAAGTGTGGCATCATCATCTCATCCTGCTTATATGACTATGACGATCACTATCTCTCATCTGCTCGCTCAGCTCATTCATGTCATTAGCGTGCATCCAAGCCGGAAACATCCAGTATGTCATTATCTCTTTTGGGTTTTTAAAAAAATAAGGAGATTGTCAAGAGGAAAGACGTGAGTGATGTGTTCAAATTTTATTCTCTCCAGTTTTTCATCTCTCACGACGAAAACCAAGCCCAGATATCTTTATTGCCTTTGCAGCAGCTGAAAATTTAACTGCTGACTTGCAGCTTATTACTTATATATGGGCCAACTTGAACAATAAAGATTGTAGGAAGAAGAAGATGCAATGATTGGGAAGATCTCATGCACTTGCCAGTGACAAAAGATAAGTTGAGGAAAGTCGTTCTTGATAACTTTTCAACTACAAAATTTATCATACAACTGGGTATGGCATCATTCCAGTTGAAAATGTTCTTGTGGAAATATTATGCATCTGGAAAGTGGATTATGTGGCTATTGCAGTCATAAAATAATAATAATAATATTCTGGAACGAAAAGCTTCGCATTTTTTAAATGGTCATCAAACGTAAGGGATTAAATTCAAAGTTGAAAACCACGTGGCATAATGTAATGGTTGACGTACAGCAAGAGAATCAAGATCAAGCATTTTTATAACTCATGAAATATAAAATATTCATTCATAATAATCTGCCGTCAATAAGAATTCCAGTGAAATGTAAGTGTCGTACAATGTCAAGATTTTTTAGAAAATTCTAAAAATTGACGTAGATTTTTTCGCTACAAATATGAAAACAAGTACGTACGTACATCAACGGCTCAGAAATTTAAAACGAGTGATGTTGCATCAGTTAAAAAAATAGCATACATAATCGGAAAGTTTTCACAATTTTTGTCACCACCTATCATCATGAATGCAATGATGGCCTTGTACTAGCCCACCGACCTCGATAAAGCAGCTAAATTCACATCTTCATCGTTTTGTCAAACTTCCTTATTTTTATCTGTGGACAGATTACTAAACTACAGAAACCATGCACATAGAGGCTGAAAAAAAACCTTCGCCATGCAAAATTCAACACCTGTTGTAATGCAATGACACTTTGGGGCTTTAAGAGATTCTTTGCTTAATCGCTTGCTTGTTTTTCTACTTTTCAGAGTTCTTCGAAGAATTGATTCGATTGATCTGTAAAGCCTTTTCATTTTTCACATCGGTTTGCGCAATACACACCGCCTTTCATAAAGATGAACTTTACAAGATTTTTGTTGAGCTGATGACGTGAAAATTGTTTTTCTCAGGGTTTTACTTGATTTTAAAATCTGTTAGTGAAAAATTTGAATATTTACTACAACTACCTATTTATCTGATGTGTACTCTCCACGTGACAATTCATGAAACAAATACGCACGTTTCAATAATCCATTATGCATCAAAATATACCTATTTCACCAATTTCGGAGGAAGCCCATTTCATCTCAAGTATAAAATTTCGAAGTAATTATCCGTCATCGCAAATTTAATTTTTCTCATTCGTCTCATCTTAAACAGTTTCAAGTTTCATGTTCAATATCACGTTTCAATTTATGCACCGTATTAAGAATGCAGTTCTCTTTCTACTTTAAAATCTCTTCCTTATTGCAATGCAAGTTACTGCTGAATAGTTTATCCTATTTTTACAACTATGATGACGACAAAAGTATTTAATTTATGACTGCCACATTTAATGCTGTACTGCCCAGCCTTCAAAATAAACACCAATCGATTCGCCACAGGATTCACCCATATATGTAATCCAAGTAGGCATTTAAAAATAATAAAAGACTCCTCTGAAAATTTATAGTCACTCTGCTTCTTCGCTCCTGTTCGGCTTCAATAATAAATATTTATATTCTCAATTTGCATATTATCACCTATCAAGAACAATCATTAAGAAAAACGCGATAGTTTTACAATCTATCATTACGAGAGGGCTAACTTTTGAGCCATAAATTATACTAATATATAGTCCATGCTCATTTAAGACTACTACGTGTGCTATAAATTGTAATGCATATGAAGAGAGTGGAATGAACGAGAGGAGAGGAAAAAAAGTATAAAAAAATAAACTGAGCCCAGCCCTTTTCTCCATCCTCTTTATAATGTCACGTTTATTGGCAACATGATGGAATCTATCATCAATACCAATTCAGTAAAGCATAGAGTAATCCATGCATTTATACTTAACCATGCAATAATAATATGCAATCATAGTCTTGCTATTTTATTACAGATCTTGATCAGCAAATGAAAGGGAACGCGATCGTTGAATGAAAAGTTTTCTGCTCTTGTCATTGTCCCACTCGCAATTAATTATCATCAGTGAAGCCACACCACACGACCATTATCATTGTGCTTACTGTATGCATACCTGCTTTCAGACTGGCCGTTATAACTCGATTGAATACATATGGATTGTAAAGGATGGTTGAAAAGTACAAAATGCTTTTGTCACATACCAACTATAAATATATTGATCTGTTCAATACAGGATTCACCCTTGCTCTTTAATTTTCATTTGAGCTGACTGTGAGGAAAACCAAGCAAGATGAGAGAGGCACATAGGCAACCTGACTTGACAAAGTCATTTTGAACAAAGGGATAATCTGCTCATCATCTCAAATATCCAAATAATACATAGAGAGGTGACGATCATGACGATCATTATCAGCCATGTACACTTTTTTGCTTTGATCCAGAGTAGACCTTACCAAAATACATTGTTATGCACATAATAGGTATGTAAAATGCGTTCATGCCAAGATCTCTCAGGAAAGTTACCTTGCTGCCCTCAATATATCATGTCTCCAATAATATAGGTAATCTATGACTTGTTAAATGGCAATAGGCATGTGTGTAAATTGTATCATCGAAGTGAAAAATTTACATGCAAGCTAAACATCTTTTTTTATTGCCCTTTGTTTGAACACCCTTCTTCCTACTTTTTCTACAAGGGATGTAACTCTATAAGGGAGGGACTGTGAGTGCAATATTGTGTATGCTCATAGTAATGAATCTTAACATAATTTAATTGTAAAGTGCAATTAATTATCTTCTATATATAAACCATATTAAAACCTTACCTTTGATGTTAATTGAATCGAAGTTTTCATAAGCAAGTGTTGCTTTTTATATGCAAGGCTTACAAATAACAGGAGTACTTTAGTTGGTGGAAGTATTAAAAAAGTTAAGATGACACTATATTTTTTATTATGGCTCGTTTGTTGCTGAACTCACTATTCTGTCTTTTGTACTTTCTTTTTTTTTTCTACACAATCAACAATGGCCACACAAATAACAAAAGTTAAATTGTTCTAAGATTTTTTCTTTCATTAAAATAAAAAGAATAATAATTCTCTCGAAATCAGCTCAAGTTTGAATGGAAAACTGCAATTTTACTGCCAATGATTGAATTTCATTGTACTCCAGCTACGACACCTCCATGATTCAGCAACATCTTATGATTAAATTGGAGGAGCTTGTAGATAACGGACTCAGACCGTTGGACGCAATCGGAACATGGTTCTCTGGTGGTAAGAACCAGTGCCTTTCCTTGATGATTTTTTAAATTCATGCTAACGTCAACAAATGGTGAACAGTTCATAAAACAAGAATATATAGTTATTAAAATTTTTCTTAAATCAATTAATTCAAACAAGACTAGAAAATCTCTTTATATGCATTCCACTCTTCTCCCTTTTTCCATCGATAAAAAAAGGCGATGAACGATAGTACTATGAAAGATTAAATCAGAAGCACTTGTTTATTATCCACAAAAACCAATAAACGCCACTCTTTCAAAAAAAGAATCCAGCTGCTCTGTTTATTATGAAATAATGATGACTTTACACTTGATCTGTGACGACAACACTGAGAGAGAAATTATAATGATATTTTTAATAACAATTATTATAATGCAAATGCGAGGGATATGTTCACAGTTATTTCAGCTGCAAATAACTGCTGCTGTTTAGTTGCTGCCGTTGTTGAAGCTAACATACGACTACCAAGAACAAATACTGGTTGAACTAGTAACGCCGCCACTCTATACTCAACATGAGAGCACGCTGCGCTGCTGCGCTGAAAAAAAAAATTGCAGCGTTCTTTTCAGCGTTTTTCCTACCAACTATAGTACTATATTTATGGGTGATATATAAGTGGAACTAAAGTGGCTTCGCTTCACTCCCATAATGACTATAGGATACTCTCTAGAGACCAGAGAGCCACTTTAATAATGTTTCATCTACCATTGCATACATTAACTAAAGCTTGTTTGCCCATCAGAGAGAGGCACCGTCCACCTCCTCCTCTTTCACTTTGTTAGTATGTATCCCCTCAAATTATATAAAAGAGCAGTGGTCTTGGTCTGGTCATCGTATACATTTTATTTTATTTCATTATTTGAGCATTGACCAGTGATAGAATACACAATAATATGCATAATATATGATAAAAAGATGATAGTTTTCGATGGAGAGTTCGTTATTATTAGTTAAATTGCTCTTATTTATAAGTTAATGTTGGGCGCACACACAGAGAGACAAAAAAAACTTTAGCTTGATCACCTTCTCCTCAACAACAATTTGAGAACATGAGGAGAGAACGCAAGAATGGATAAAAATTTATGAAAAAATGAACAATCTTGTATGGCCACCACCACAAGCAGCGCAGAGACTTTGATAAGATAATGTAGTATGTGTGTATTTGCTGAGTATAAAAAAATTATTAAACAAGTTCATATCGCGCATCGTTACGTTCACATCATCTCACACAACAGGATACACTGTTGTGTGTGTTTGGGAGGAAAAAGTTGAGTAACCATATATTCTAGTCAGTTAGCATTATCAATGATGGATAAGTGGAATTGGGTGAGTGTATGAAACTCACTGATCGGGATTTTGTGAGAGAGCATTGGACAGAATGATAATCGAATATTGAATCAAGTTCCTTCCTATCAGTTTGTCAGTGGTTGCTCATGATGAAAAAAAGGCAAGTGGTCAAGTAAAGCAGTAGGAAACCAGTTCAAGAGAACAAGAGATGTAAAAACAAAGCAGAGAAACGTGTGGGGCTGAACATAACAATGAATGATTATTTTATAAAGAGAACAACGGTGCTTGGTTGTGAATAAAATGCTAATAGAGCTTTTTAAGTAGAATTTATTGGACGGTGTAGCATGGAAGGTTTTGCTATGATGGTTGGTAGTCGTGAATACATCGTTAGAGAATAGGAGGGTAGGGAATATTTCTGGGAGTAGCTTTTGCCCCTCCCCCTTTTCTGATATGTATGAATATTATTTAATATGCAAAATTGACTACAAGACAACTACTTTTGACAAATAATGTTGACAAAAGTGACACGACAACTGTTCTTATTAATTATGACGAAAATTGAGCAAGATTGGAACATTAGAGGACATGTTTACATGAAATCTAAATATTTACTAAATGATTTTATGTGGAACTCGATGACGTGTGAGGTGTTGTAGGAAGAAGACAACTGCTGAGTGGACATTTCGGGCAATTCAAACACTGAAACATGTCAAATCTTTTTTTAAAGCACGTCAGCTTTTTTCGCAGAAAATTTAAACAAATAATGAAACTGTCATCATGCTCTCAATAAAAATATTCGCTTTCAATTTTTTACTACCGTTCGTTCTATAATCTTAAAATATTGTTCAAAGATCAATTCCCTAGAGAACAACTTTTGTGAATTTCGACTGGTCACTGCACTTATCATGTTATCATTGGCTTGACCACCTTAACGATCAGGTCCTTCCCCTTTTTTGGAACAATGAAAGAAAAAGGCTATTCAGAAATGTGACTAGTCATACAGTCCAATAGACAATGTGTAACTGGCATCCCTATGACATTGGACAACGGCTACCGTTTCTAATTAACGCTCATTTAACTTGATTCGCCTTTACATCTCGCAATGTTTACTTCGCACCACCACCACACGAACAAAAACGCCTACCACCACCTACCTACATACCTAATTGTTTGAATTACTGAATACGCAAAACTTGATAAGTTTTTGTGGGCATGAACGTCCACACACATGAATAGTCATTCCTTCCTTCCACCTCTTTTACATCGACAAAACCCACCCCTAAAAGTATCTTCAATTAATCGATAGGTAGAAACTGCAAACAATTAAATGGTAACGTGTAGCATTGGATGTGCTGTGTATACAAACCTCTATCCTTATCGTCATAACAATGCACACAAAGCTTTTTGTTTGATAAAGAACACTGTTTATTAATTTTACAATGCCTATATGCACAATCTACATGATAAACCTGTTAGCTCTATATAAGTTATATAATGAAGCGTGTCACAGCTTTTTTATGATTAAATAATACAAACAAAAAAAGCATACCTATCAGTGATCAATGAGTTCAACAAGGGGATAGATAGAAGGATTGAAAGGGTTAACATGTGTGGTACTTTTCCAATAACCTTTTTTATCAAATGCAAAATAAATGCTTGGAGGATATTCAAGCATGCAATTTAACAAAGTGTAAAAGACGCTTATCATTGCTGATGCATAATGCTGATGTAGGGACGACGCTGCGCACATGCGTGCGTGTGTGCGTAAGCAGGACATGTTGATGTCATTCCCCTGCTGTAAAAATGAAAAGAGTTCAGAGGACAAGTTTTATACGCAAAAATTAGGTGCCATCTATCAACAACGGTAATGAGTAATTTATATGCGTTGAAATGCACTAGTGCAGATGGTATGCAAACGAATGATTAAAGGTTTCAGGGATTGAAGAGTTTGAGATTATTAAGAATTTTTGGTCAGTAAAATTGTCAAATATGAAGTGAATGAGAAGTAAAGGATTAAAAAAAGTTCATTGGCTTGGACATGCATTTTGAGGTATTCGTCTTTATCGTGAGATCTTCATAATTGTATGCTAATAAAGATGTGCTAGTAAATTAATTGAAATTATCGAATCACTTGACGCCTTGACTGCTAGTGCTAGGCAAATTGATGTAACTTAACTTCATCATAATTTATACATGATTCTAATAACTACGCAATTCTAGAAGAGATCAAAGTGCAACTACCACGAGCACACATTATGCAGTTACAGTTTATCAAGCTGGTTTAATAATTTGATATATAATGCATTTTTTCAGAAAAGCTTGATTTGATATGCTCATCTCTGGTATTCAGTAGTAAGCTGTCATAAGGTAGCTTGACAGGTTGCGTGTTTCATGATGGCAACGGGCTAAAAAGTGTACCTCATCCTACGCTCTACACACATAATTAATTACGTACGAAAATTATATTAACAAGAGCTATAAAGGAGTTAAGAATTTTAAAAATCTTACGTGACAGATCAAAAATATTTGTTGTTAGGTCACTTGTTCTTCGTTTTTTTGTACTGTTATGCATTCGCATTTATTTACAATTTGTTTGTCACTGCTTTTCAAAATGTATTTCAAAATAATTTATGATTGCACATATTTAAAATATTCATATCAAGCAATAGAACTCATTTCAGAGTTAAAAATTGGTATACTTTATGACAAGAAGTATGCTCATGATTAATGACAGAAGAAAAGTAATAAGAAAATACTAATTGACAAATGCATTCAAGTGGAAGAAGTACACCTCTTGCATTGCCATTCTACTGGTGTGGAAGTAAATGCGCAGAAACTAAATTTAGCCACCTAGAAACTGCAACGTGGAACAATGCTCATCGACAATGTAAGCATGAGAGTGGTATCAAAGGTCTAAGAAAGGAACAAGGTCTAAAAAATATTATTACCCATATCGAGTTACGAACAGAGAAACAAGCGGATTTTCGTCTCATTAATCAAAACTACGAGTACAAATCGGTGTTGTTGTAACCATCCATGTTTAAAACGTTGAAACGTACGTTATTGTATAGGTGATCAATGTGCAATTTAGCGAGAAAAAAAATTGAATGCGGATAATTCGCAAAAGTAGTACATTACGATTTTAACACGTTGTGAATCACAACTTGTGATAGCGCAAAAACATAATATGATGTGCGGATCTTCCTCTGCTTGTGATTTTGGATTAAAGTTGCTGGAAGTGTAAATACTTTAGTTATGTACCTAGATAAACGACCAGAAAGGTAAACAACCAACGAAAAGATTTTAAGATCGAAGAAAGTCCAAAGTTTAAGAATGGGACAGAGTTTTATTACCTCGTGCAGATTCCGTAAAAAATGCGTTCGTACTTTTTAACCTCTTTTGTTTGCATCTACGTGTAAATACATTCCACTCTTTTAATTCTCTGTTGATTCAACATCATGGCTTCTAGTATAAATTAATTTTGCTTAGTCATGGGCAACACAAAATACAGATTCATACATGAAGAATGCAAGGAAAATATGAATTGTACACGATCTAAGTACAGTGATGATTTTAAAGGCAAATATGACATTAACTATACCACATAAGTATTTATGAATCATACTGGCAAATTGCAAGCCCACTTTCTTTTCCTTTCAAGTGGTTGATCAAAGCTGTGCTTGCAAATTTCATTCCAGAAGATTGGAGTCCTATTTACAAAAGTAATGTGTAATGTTTCGGTATCTTTCCACGGAGAAATGCAAATGAACTGTATTTTATATGCTGTACTCATTTACTCGTAATATCTTCTCGCATAGAGATTTTAGCACCTAGAACAATCATTGTAATCTGCATGGCAACACCATTAATATGCACCTTTAATCTTCAAGAGTTCATTCAACATTGAATTCACCCATCTCACGACGAGATGAGGCATTTCTCTTTGTCCTTTTCCAATCCATTAGCATTATTGTTATTATTAAAATATGAGAATAATCGACAATAAGACGATACTGTGTGCTAAATGAAGCGAAAAGATTATTGGCTACTGTCCATCATCGATCTACTACACACAAATCCATCAAGTTTTCTAACAAAGTATCAAAATGCCAAACAGGACACACATGTGCACACAGGTGTTCAAGGTGGCAGTAATTGCCATCCCACTACTCGCAATGGTCAACAATCATAATAATTGTTCATTATTACTTATCCCATTGAACGACACATAATAATATTGATTCAAAACTTGAAATATTGAGTTATATCGACAGTAGAAATTTGGAAGAGTTAGTTCTCTCGAATTCTTACTCGTTATTTATTACCAGCCCGTTATTTTGCATTAGAATTTCAACTTCTCAACCAACTACAAAATATAAATCTCTGGTGAATACATACGAAAGTCAACAAGTGTTTGGTAGAAAAGGCTGGCCATTTAAAAAAGAAACAAGTTTTATAGCTCATATATTTTCCCCTAACACAACAACTTTGCAAAAAAAAATTATGCAAATTTTGCAGAAAAAATAATCAGTGCAAGTGGGGCTACTAAATTTTTTGAGCTGTAGAAACTCAAATATTTCTAAGATGCATTCATCACAATGAATATTTATTAATTGTTCATGTATGTCATGTTCCTATACACTTTAATGGGAAAACGCATAAAATTTGCTTGTTAAAACACTAATTTCTGCCAACAATGTTCCTTTTTCTACTCTAAAATCTCTGTTGAGAGTGATCAACACAGCTTGCATTTTAAATGCACATTATTGCATAATCTAATATGCGCGTGCAAGTTTTAGTACCTGAGAACATCAAAAGCACATCGCGGCTTGCCCAACATAAAAATGAAGCTGAAACTGGTGTAAAATGCTCTCTGCCAGAGATTACTTGTTTTATGGACATAAAAAAATCATGCTATTCTCTGTTTTTAGCATAAATCAAGCGGTAGGTAAGCAACTTTACATACGTATTCGATAATGTGTAGTGATATACATCAATTAACGAAATTAAAATCTGTTCATGTGCTCAACTAATACATAGTTTCATTTTCATGAGTTGCAACAAATATTAATCAATAGTACTACCACCACACCATGAAAAGGTACACTCAAATGAAGTAGTAAACTGAATTGAGTACTATTGTTTGAGTATTGGTATTAGTTTTATGAACGGTTTGTCATGAGTGACGGAACAAATTGTAGCGAGCAACAAAGTTTTTAGGAGCAAAATGCGTAAGAATTTGTGATGCGTGTGAATACTATGCATCTCGGATCGCTCACTAGTTAATTATTAATTATGAAGGCTTTAATAAGTCCCTTTTCGTAAACGTGCTTCTCAGCTTCACCTTTCTTCCTCAATACTCCAGATTCAGTGTAATAAATAACTGCTGTAGCGTTTCCTTGACAATTCATCACACTTTTTGCACCCATTGTTCCCAAAACTCTAAGTACTAATTGTAATCGATATCTGACAGAGTGATAAATACAAATCATAAGAAAGTGAAGTAGAAACAGATGTCATCTTAAAAATATATAACTGGAATGCTAAAAATATGAATGAAACCAGGTGTAAAAACACTGAATACAAATTCCCACTTGTGAAAGATCTTTCTATAAATAAACTTCCATCTAGACTACCAGGCATTCGTCATTCCATGCTGGATTAAGCAAGTAGTGAGGTAAAAGTTATTGATTGCGTTGCTAAAATAGCATCATTCCTCCTCTTCCATTTCCATTTACTAAACTTTTCATTCCATCCAGCCTTTTATAAAAAAAATTCAGCTAGCCTACATCTCCTAAGTTAACCCAATCTCTTTAGCGGTCTAATTTTAGGTGACACCTACTTTTCATATCTGTTGTAGCGAAACAGCGAAAAAACTGGTGAAAACGAGATACCTAAAACTGACACAAAGTGTACGTGACTCCTTTGATACTACATTTTGGATTGGATATTCATTTCCAAGAAAGATTTGCATGCAATATACTGCAGGATTTGATAATGTTTAATATTTGATGTTATATTGACCTTTTTATTAAAAATGTATGTTTCACTCACTACAACATAAACTACCTCAACCTTTCAAATCATAAAAAATGTTATTGTCCCCTCCTGGAATATTTTCAGAGAGTAATCATATGACAATAAAATGATGCCGACGACAGATTTTTTATTGCACGTTTTCTCTTTCCAATCAACCCAACATATCAATCATCCCAAGTTTATAAATGATTATCATTATCATAATGCCAATGTATAGTGTACCAATACCAAATGTCATTTTTATGATTCATAGTCCATATAATATTTCTCCTGACACACCAAAAAGCTTTTGCAAGAGAAGCGGTAACGCATCTTTTCTTATTTGTCGCAAGTTTACAAAAACGAACGAAAAGTTCCAAACTACTACGCAAAATCTGACAATCAGAAAAAGAAATGATGTCGCTCTTATTTTCGTCAAATCAACCCTACCGACAAGGTTTACGTACTTTTTCCTCCTCCCTCTCCTTGCAACAATTTTTTTTGTCAGTCACCACCAGTCACTGTCCATTCATACAAAAAAGTTAACATGACACAAAATAAATCGCTACTGAAATAGAAAATAGTGACATGATCTTTACCACCACAATTTCTTTCATTTCAACTTTCAACGAACATTTTAAAATAGGCTAACATTTATGCATATATGTACATCAACCAGCCCATCATCTTCTCCTGGAGCAATGTACTTTTTCTTTGTGAGAAATTCCATTCCAACCAACCACGCAGAAGCGAAAGCATTAAAAAAATATAGCATTTTTAACGCATGTATGATCATTAGGATGGGTGCTTATAATGTTGCTGATTTAAAAAGAAAATCTCTGTAAACAGTAGCCACTTTAGAAGGATATACCTACCCGCTTTGCAATAAATAATTGCTGGTATGTATAGCTTCACTCGAAATTAAATGTAATGTTAATCTCAGATAAAATTCAAAGTGGCGCAGTAGCACAAACACACGTACAAATCTATCTCCGCATTTACGCGACAACTGTGCTCATCATTCTTTTCTATGTGTGTGCACTAAAACTTGGCTTTCTTCTTCAACACAATCAGAACATTACGAGATAAATGTTGATCTGCCTATCCTAACATTATCCAGTTGTAACTACCTCCTTATCCAGTACAAAAATTATAGATAAAAGACTAGAGATTCAAGAGCTGGCTGCTTCGTCCATACATTTTCTAGTGTTTATGGTACTACAACAAAAGCACACATGGAGCTCCAAACTATGTACGTAATAAAAGGCTAAGGTGCAGCAGCAGCAGCTCCATTATAATCAGGAGGAGATTTTTTCTCAACATAATATCATCAATAGTATGCATCTTTAATATCACAGACGCAAGAAGACCAATCATGAAAGAACCTGCGTAGTAGTAAGTTGTTCAACTTGCTTTTAGAGGAGCGATCTATATGCACGATAATATGAAGGAGAGCATCATGAAATGAAGATGAGGACTGAATCATGATAATGATGAGTAAACTGCTCATCCAAGTTAAAAGAACAGAATATCCATGTGGCTTGGAGCATGATTTGCTGATGCGAGGCTTTGGTCTTTCAAGTTTGATCTTTTAAGTGATGCTTCTTCGTTCAACGAGACTACTTCTGCCACCATAACTGCTGCAAAAACTGGATTGAACTATGTAACATGTATGGAAATTTAGTGCTCATTGTACTATGAAAAATTAAGAGTAGTATGCGGAGTAGCTACAAGTAATGCTAAAATCCCGTATTTATTTAAGCATTGGTGGCACTGGTAATATTGGTAAAAGTTCAAATCAGTTATTAACATGAGCTTCAAGTACGTTTCCAGCATTTAGGTAAAAAAACATGTCATATTAATCATATAGCAGGTTACACAGTATCAAAGTTACCAAAGTCAAGTGCTCGACAGGCTAGCAGATAAGTTTTGAAGAGGGGATAGATATGCATGGTCCATGATTCGTGGATTGGAAATGGATCCAATGTAAATTATGTTGGAACTAACTTTACATCTGATAAAATCAGATCATTGTCATCAAATCATACAGATAATTGGTTATGCAAAATCATAAACTTTGAGTGGAATCTCTTAATATGAAAATGAATCACCAGAATAGTAAGAGTATAGAGGAGACCACTGCAAATGATGTCCAATATCCATCTTAAAACTTGGATTGAACCAGTGTAGTAATTAATCAGTAAAACCTCTCCAGCATGTCAGTCACCGCCAACCAACTTCTTCTTTGACAGCTATCGGGAAAAACAATTCAGAACGCATTAGATCTGACTCAGGGATAAACTGACGTATTTTATGTGCACAACGCCTCTAAAAATCCTTCAAAAGCTAAAAGCTAAAGACATAATATGCTTTTAAACAATGATACGCTATGCTAACTATTGTTGCGTGAAAATGAATAGATGTAATATCAACAATAAAACCCATGTGCTGAAACTTTGATTGCGCAGCAGCTAAGGCTACACTCTTAAAATAAGCATTTTACAAAATAATTGCTACAAATCAACAAACTGTGCATTTTACAACAAACTACAAATACACTAAAATGGGTATGTGAAGAATACTTACCAATTGTACTTCTGCAGGAAAAAAAGATGCGTTTTTAGTTTAGAGACGGAGACGACTTACAACAAACTGTTTGTACAATAATTTTTCAAACAATATCTTAGCAATTTAATTGTTTAGACTAGACAGAAACGTGAGCGGTAGATGTGTGTATTCAAAAATATGATTGCAAACTTTTAAATATAGTTTTTACTCTCTTTCTTTTTAACTTTTGAAAATATTGCAGTTTTTCTTGCGAAATATAGGAGAAAAAACGACAGTGAAAGTAATTGAGTATCAGAAATAATTACGTATTATTTTGAATAGACTTGAAACAATTAGAAAGAAGACACCTGGCAGTATTAGACTCGCTTTAAACAAATTGTTATAAAACTGAACAATAATATTTTCTCGGGAAGAAGACTACTTTCACTTTACACAGTACAATAGGTTGTTTATTTTGGTCATAATATTTGTATTCATAAAAAACAAACTGTATGACAAAATGGCACTCTTTGGTAGGTACTTTCTACACTAATTTTTCCCCCCTGTCGTTAATATATTATGAAATGACCTGATAACAAATTTTTGAAGACTAATGATTCATACTTTTTGTGTAAAAAAACATATCTTGAAAAGTTGGAAGAGTCACGTTAACTGATTATTACCCGCGTGATAATGGTATTTGCGTGTTTGTTCAGAATTCCTCTTTTTATCCAGGCTTCAGTGACAGCATTACGATTGCCTTTATTATAATGAGTACATATAACCAGTAAAACGTTGCTGGTGATGATGATGAATTTGGTGATAAGCAAATAAAACTCGTAAAGCGCAAACTGTCTTTTAACAAGCACCACTACAAAAAAAAACTCTTTTTTTTCAATTTTGTTTCCAGGCAGGAGGAGCAGCAGGAGCCAAACAGCGAGAGAAAATTCACTTTGTCCAGTTTATACAACTTGACCTCCAAAAGCGTGTTGGGGGTCTGTCTCAGCGCAAAAAAAAAACGGTTCACTCTCTCTTCACAGACTTGACTGCTCTCTTTTAACTCTGCATTTAACTCACTTCACTGTGTCGCCTACTCAGGGAATAAATTGTTAGCGAAGAGCATCAGGTCTCTTGTAAAAATGGACACCATCATCATTAACAAACTGGTGACCACGTCTCTGAGGTATATATACAAGTTAGCAATTGTGACATGAAGTGCCACTAATCTCAACATTAATTCTCCTTTCCACCGCCATATAAATTTCACCAACAGCAATTCTTTGTCTTTTGGTCCCTATTCCACCAATTAGTAAATCAAACTTTCTCCAAAAACCACATTAAAAGTTTACTGATTTTTATCCAGTGCTGCTGTCACTGTTCACTTTTAATTGTTCCGTTTAAGTGAACTCTCCACAATATCGTGTACTCATTGATGCAAACAATTCACACCTCAAATCACACAATTTCCTTTTCTCCTCTTCAATCAAAGGGTATTTTATCAAATTGTTGACCCTGATAAGACTGTATACTGTTTTATACGGAGGAGACACTCTCCCTCTACACATAAAACCACTATCTCATACTTTCCACCTCATCGTCACCTCCATCCCACTCTATTCCCGTTTGCCTCTCACCCAACTTTATTTTTAAAATCTTTACCAGTTTCATCTACACAAACACATGCATACACACTCTGTCTCTCTCTCGTGAGAAGAGAGAACACAAAAGATGCAAAATGATTTCAGTTTCAACTTTTTTTTTCTCTCTGGTATTATTATTCCTGCAAAAAAAAATGATGCAAAAACATACAACTTTGAACCAGAAGACAAGACACACTCCGCACACAACAGATGAATACGAAGCAAGGTCTTAACCGAGTCTGCTGATGAAAATAAATGTGCTCACGGAGAAAATAAGAGATTTTTTTCAGCAAAACGACTAGGTATACTCTACATGGAATAGTAAAAGAAGAACGGAGGAGCATCTCTCTTTCTATTATGAAAACCAGCAAGAGAGGAGCAAAAAAATAAAGAAGCGAAATTAAGCAAAGCAAAAGAGCATGCTACTTAAACAAGTTAAAAACATGCGAGTTAGTTTTTCAACATTATTTTACCCTACCAATCATGCAAACGAAAAGCAAACCACCATCACAAGTAATCATCCTCCTCATCATCGTCGTCATATTATCATCCTCTCTATCCTCCTCTCATCCTCATTCCCTGTTTCTTTCTGCCTACCAAACGATATAACATGATCCCGACCATTTATATGAAAATTTTCTAGCGGAGTGGCCAATTGCATGGCAAAAAATATATGTAAGTTAACTATGCATTTTTCTATACGTGTAAACTTAACTAACGAAATGTTTATGTAAGTAGTGTAGTATGTGTGTGTGTTTGTGAAGAAGATGATGATTTGGTGAATTTGAATACTAGTTTTGTTGAACAATTTTTTTTGTCTTCGTCATCATCATCATGATCCCCATCACCGCAAACTGCTGTAGTAGTAAAGTTAAATGGAAATACATTGTGTGTGGGGATCTACCTACTTTTTCCCGAGTGGCACATGAATAATATTGAGCATTTTGATATTGGTGTGTGTGTCTCTGTGTAAAATGTGGAGAAACACGCAGTTTAAGAGTAGATAGGTATATCTCAGTTTTGTAAAGCTGTGCATTAATGTTTTCGCTTGGAGAGGAGAAGAAAATAAGAAAGAAGAAGAGTCGACGATGAGGAATGTACACATACACATGGTTTTGTGAGGTGGTGGTGGTGGTTGCCTCTAGTGTGTGCTGTACAAGTGGTATAATAATTTTTACTACAATTTTTTCATGTGACTGGCTGGTTTACTCCAATATCGCATCGCATGCATTTTATTTATTTCTCCGTGAAGAGGTGAGCGTATTATCACTTGAAAGGCAAGGGAAGAAATGAGAATTTTCAGAATTTATCTCTCATAATTTTGTATGGAAGCCAAAATGTTAAAAATTATGATTTTTATGATGAATAATTTGTTGATTGGTTGCCTGGCAACTGGATAAATTCGAAGTATGCATATATAGGAATGTAACGATATGTAAATTATGAATGGCAATCGGGAAATATCACGAATGAAAATATTCAGGATTTTTCATTTTTGACCAGTCATCATTCTAGAAATCGAATAGAGATAACTTGGACTTCATGTAGGTATTTCCCAACTCATCGCATTGCACACCCGAGCGATCGTGAATTCTTCAATCTGCTCACCTTTGATTATTTTGCATACATCATTTTCATCATGCTGGTCGTCATTGTGTGAGAATATTCCCTCAAAACGCAGAAACGCAGATCCTCCATAGCATGTATGTATTAAGTTGGTTTGGTGCAAAGAGGAGTAGTCAAGTAAAGTTATATGCTCTCATAATGATCATCGTAATAAACTGGCACGGCATATTTGCTAATCTGATAATGCTGCTGACATTATAGTTTTGACTGAGCCATTATCTGACTAGGTAACTAACAACAACGCCAACATAGAATGCAATGCGCCAGTAATAGTGGCGCAGAGAGGAGGCTTGGCTGAACAGTTAGCAACAGCGAATTCAAAGATGTAAAAGGAGGATGAAAAGAGGAGGATACTGGTTGAGGGATGGAGGGAAAGAGGAGAACTAGTCGTCATCATTATAGGCGCGTTTACTGCACTACACTATGTGATATTATATTAATTGTGCATTGTATACTTATCTCATACAAAAGCGCTGCATTGCATTAAAAATCATCCTTTTTTATCTCTTCAAATCAATGCCAATGTAACATTTAATCTTTATTACCCGCAAAAAAAACACTTATGATGGCCATACACTAAAAAAAATTAGCGAAAATTTTCCAACAGCAAGTACATCTCACTTTGTGTACTGCAAACGCAACAACGACAGATATATTGTTACAGTAACAGATTGCATTGCTGTAATTGTATGCTGATGATGTGTTACTACTGCCATTAAATGAAATATGAGTGGACAAGCATCATTATAACAAGTAGCATTATATATAAATAAATTGTTTACTACAATGTAAGAATTACTTGCTAAGCAAGGTTGCATTGTATTTTGAATTGGATTGATGAGTATGTGAATAGTGAATAAATCTAAAATCTAAATCTAAAAAAAAAATTGATGTTGTCATCTGTAAATGAACGTAATCGAGGTGGTTGAGGTTAGGATCTAATGATCCATACAATACCTAAAATCGTTTCTATTTTTAAAGGACGGCGTCGTAACATTAAGTTTTCTACGGTCACCATAAAGTCATTCATTACACAAAGTTACGAAAACAATGTGATTTCTTATTTCACAATTCTTATTTTTCAGTACAATTATTATGAAATTACTTTAACCTTAAAACACTATAATAAAGTATTATGTATGCTTTCACACTTCGTAATAAATAGTCTTTGGCCCATTACGAAGTACATAAATTTAGATCAAACAGATCAGTTGCCATCAATTTACTCAAAATTCAAGTTAAAAATGCTACCATATTGTTAGTTTCAGGCAAGACACTTTAATGCATGAAAAGAACGTATTTTTTATGGACTGTGAAGAATTTTTTATTTCTATAATTTTATTTTATTTTTCTTTCTTCCACATTTCCTTTTTGCATGGGAAAATAAAAAGTAAACGGAAGGAAGAGAAAAGAAAAGTGAGAAAAGTAATGTGGTATCCAGCAAGTTCCAGCTTTTTTTTATTTATTTCGATTGCGTTACAAGAAATAAGAAAGTTTCGCGTATTTTTTACCGGATTTTGAGGGAAAAACTTTTATTAAAACGTTTAAGGGTTTGTTGAATTTATATCAATTAAGGGTGATGCTTTATAAAGTTCCGAACGAGGCAATGCGAGATGAATTAGAGATCGAGATGTTATGGTTTATTCTCATTTAGGGTCAGGGTGCAGACTTTAATGATTTGAAGTTGGTGTTTGGTACTACTGGGATTATTATAATTGACGAGGATTTCTTCATTGTTTTCTCGCTTAAGTTTGTTGCATGGATTTTTTCTCAGTGGCTCAACTTACATTCAGTGAAAAACCAAATTGTTGTTCAATGATCCATTATGGTATGTGAAACAGGAACGATAGTGTAAATGTCGACGCTGAAACCTATTAATGCTCCTTCAGGTTTGGTAAAGGATAAAATGAAATAGTTTTGCAGAAGTTTGCAGAATATCTTGAGTCAACAGTTTGACGCAATTTCATTAACTTTTTTTAAATCTCCAAATGTGAACAAACATTCCTGACGAAAATGAAGAAATCTACTTGTAATAGAATTGTTAAAATCGTCTCGATTTTAAACAAACGGCGTCGTAACATTAAATTTTCTATCAATCAAAATCAATGACTTTTCATCTGAAAAGTCATTGATTACACAGTGTAACAAAAAAATGTGATTTTTCATTATAAGTTTCTTTTTTTTCAGTATAATTATTATGAAATTACTTTAAACTTAAAACAGTGCAATAAAGTGTTATGTATGCTTTCACACTTCATAATAAATAGTCTTTGGCTCATTACCAAGTACATAAATTTAGACCAAACAGGTCATTTGCGATCAGTTTACTCAAAATTTAAGTTAAAAATGCTACCTTGGTTTTAGTTTCAGGCAAGACATTTATTTTTTACATGAGAAGAACGTAATATTTTATGGACCGCGTATATGGCGAATTTTTTAATTCTATAATTTATCCTACGAGCTCCTAGAAAGAAAGGATTACTTCTATTATGATCAAGGAATCAACGTCATAGAGATGTGTCCGATATTTCTGGCTTGATCTACGTTGTGGAGTGGTTTGAGTATTGAATTTATTTAAGTGTTTATTTGTTACTTTAAATTGAATTGCTTTTATTTTTGTGTTTAAGAGATTCAGTTAATGCAAAAGTAATTCACTGGCTTTCCGTCTCGAACACAGTCAACATATTACAATTAATTAGTAGTATGCTAAGCAGAATCCTTTCAAATAACAATAACATCAAGAAACAAAACCAGTTGTAATCGAATCAATAGAGTTAAAAATAAAAATAAAAATAAAAATTCTTTCTTTCCATCAGTAGTGCATTTTTGCAAAGATTTACAAATACATCATACGTTATTTTATCATCACTCTTTA